>VURO01003149.1:8795-21078 GCA_015108175.1 Pelvicachromis taeniatus | reverse complement strand
GTGTTTTTATGGCATAAAACAAGGAAAAACCTTATAGGTCCCCTTTAATTTACTGTATACTTTTTTGTGTATTTACAGGAAAAAGTCAGCTTTGTCCAGAATGTGGTAGTGACCATGTTGTCCAAGTGGCTGTTCAAGCGTCTCCCTACAGCAGTACACCCATGCAGCGTTCATTCAGGGCCGACAGCGACGACGACTATCGAGACATAACTGAGAGCATGCAAAGTGCTAATAAGGTATTTCCCGTATGTTAACTGTCATTTGTTCCGTCTCCTGCGCTAATTGAATGTCAGAATTGTTCATGTTTTTTTTCCATTTACATCAGGATGATTATACAGACGCTAGTACCAGCAGCAGTCCCATCCCAGAAGCTGTTACGGCACCAGAAGAGTCCATGTTTGTCACTGCCCAAGGAAGCTCTTTTTTCATTGGAGATAGTCCAAGTCAGACCAGTCGCCTTTCCTGCAGCTCAGAGTGCCAAAGTAGGGAGGACCTAGCAGGCAGCTACCACTACACCGCTACTGGTGCTACACCACCTCAGGTGCAAGCACAGCCTGCAGAAAGATCCACCCCTAATGGTGAGTCTGCCCTTTGAAGGCACTGCAAGTAATGAGGGTCCAGATTCATACATTAAACCCGTGTCTGGTTTTTGAGCTGCTCAGCCAGCGGATTCCAACCCAGGATCCTTATTGTGACAGGAAGACACTGAAATTAAAGTACATACACAAAAGGGAAGTACACTAAGGTCTTAAAATAGGAATTTTAACAAAACATTTGATACAACAATAACATACAGTCAGATTACTAATGAAAGTGACATGTAAGTAGTCGGGTTTCACTCGAGTCAACCGTACTCTGAGTACGGTTCAGCAGATCGCAACATCACTATTTTTTATTTTTTTAACCATATGGATTTGAAATTATGAACCAGTTCATGTGTTTTTCTCTTCAGATCAAACCATCTTGGCCTCCCTTCCTCCTCCTCCTCCTCCTCCCTTTCAAACATCATATAAATGCATAAACACAAAAATAACTAAAGCGTGAAATTAAATGTTTTCTTTTCTTTTTTCGGTTCACGGCACGATATTTGGATAGATGTTACACTGTGACGTTTGTATATGTTCACATGTTATTGTTTATTACAGTACCCTAACTACTGGTTTCGTGTGTGCTGTACTTCACAATGGCTATTTGAACTGTGTGGTCTGTAATGGTATGATTAGAGGGACTCATTTATTACACCCACGTACAGGTTAAAGGAAAGAGAGGCTGAGTGATCGAATCACTTGCAGGACCACACATGTGGCACGCCCATGTGTGGGGAAGGTAAGAGGAGCTGAGAACGATTTCTGGGCACAAGAGTAACATCGGACGTAACACTGAGACGTTTCCTGTAGTCAGACGTTCACAGTCAGCTGGACCTCCAAAAGGGGCTGATGGGATAATTTACCTGTCAACAGGGAATCCTGGGAGTTGTGACTGTTGTTGTTTTTCTAATTAGTACAAGGGGTCATAAGAGCCATAACATACGTATATAATGAACTGACCTATGTTGAATTTAGTAATGATTTCTTTTAAAGATATTCATGGACTTTAAGACGTACTTGTTTTCTTTATTGCATCACAAACTCGTGTGGTTTAGCATTTTTCCCTCCTTGGGGAGAGGCTCTGTGTTTATGTCGTCTTTGTTGTTTTTAGATTTGGGTTTGTCGACAGTCTCTGTTTGTGGGTGAACAACTTCATTAGTTTTGTACTTTTATTCATATTTTACTGGTTGCTCTGACCTGGCCGTCGGGGGCTCGGTCCAGGTGGGGGTTTGTTGAGAGTCAGGGGGATGCCACAGGCTCAAAGGCTCCTCCGAGTCCTCTCACTGTTGGATGAAGTTCATGATATATGTAATTGTGAGTGCTGAAGTTCTAATTAATACTTTTTAGTGGTTTAGCACCCATAGAGCATGTTATTGTTTCTCTTGTCCGGCTGTTAGCTTCTTACGTTTACTATTTGACGCGACTCTGCAGCGACCAAACGCAGGGCGGCGGGATAACTGTTGTACTCCCGACTGAATTATTCCCTTATTCTCTTTTTTCCCTCCGTTTTTCTTCTGTTGTGGCAGCGGTTACAATGCACAGCAGATGTTACACTGTGGCGCTTGTATACACTGCTAAGAAAAAGTATTTGTCCCCTTCCTGATTTAGTCATTTTTCTGATATTTGTCGTGTTTCCGATCATTAAAGAAGCTTTAATTCCTGACAAAGATTACCCGAGTAAATCAAAACCATTTAAACTTGGAATTAGTTTGATCTGAAACATGCAAAAAAACACTAAGAAAGGGGGCAAATACTTTTTCACAGCACTGTATCTTCACATGTCGTAGGCTTCTTTATAGTCGCCGTTCCAACACAGCTCTTCTCATCGGTTAACTGCAGGCACAGAGCGCGTCGTTGGATGGATAAGCGGGCGCTTGTCATAAAGAGTCGTAGTTGACCTCGAGCGATGCTTTAACGCTTCGACTTTAGCCGGTACTATAGTAGCAGTAGAGCTAACCATGCACCGTTTAACTGCACCCAAGACAAATCCTGCCATGCATCCCCTGACATGCACATACATAAAGCTTTTTTTACATCTAAAATAACTTTGTTGGCAGCGCTGTTTATTGAAGGACAGGCCAAACAGCAGTAAAATATAAGTGGAATTTTATTGCTTCAAACTCAAATTCTGCACTCCGCGTGGTCATTGTAAAACACTTGAGCTGCGGCGTGCGGTTCAAACTGTTTACGTCGGCTTTACTGCCGCTCCTAAAGACAGATTTAAGTCTTAATTGAAAGTGAGCGCAGACGGAGAAATATTTATGAATATTGTGTGGCACAGAGATCCTCTGAGGTGCTCTGTATCTCTGTGACAGCGTCTCACCCCCCCCCCCACGCACACACACATCTGGCTGCCATTTTTAGACAAACCACATGGTAAATGTGCAACAAGACAGATTGGAGTCATTGCTGGAAGTGATGGGAGCGGAATGAAAGCCTCAGAGAGGGAGGACTGAGTCGTAATGATAGCTTTCTGTATCTTTCCCCCCCCCTTCCCCCCCCCTGTTAGATTGCAGTTGCAGAGCCATATAATGTGTCCTTCTGAAATGGGAGTCTCGTCCTGGAGACGACTCATCCCGAAACACTGACGCACATTGAATATGGGCTTTGGTTGTTTTTTTTGTAGCGGCACAGTGCATCCATTGTTCCCGAGCACCGCTTCAACCGACGCCTCGTCTCCGAAGACTCGTCGACCTGTGCGCGTGCTCGCGCGTGCATGCGCCTCTCCCCATTTAAAAGCCGCTATCTGAAAGTTCAAAGGCTGCTTCAATCAGATCTCTGTTTGCACTCTTCTCAAATCAAAGGCCTGAGCTTTGGTCCGTGCGCTGTCGTTTTAGATCAGCTACAACCATCCATCACGGTTCTAATAACTTCTATTGCTGTTCTTTATTGCTCTTAAATGCCTTTCTGCATGAGGGCTGTTGGCCAGCGCTGCAGTCTGCTACAGTAAACTCCCAATATGGTTTCATAAAAACCAAGGAATCCTGTATGCGAGCGAGGCGTCCCGCTGTTTCCAGGAAGCTACGCCGTAACGATATTAATGTCGAATCATCTGAATGCATAAATACAGAGCTGATTTGAGTTACTTTGTAACTTAGTGTGACTTAGTTTTTTCATACATATTTTCTAGATGATTTGGATCTTCTGTCGGAGGACTACGAGGTGGTGGACCATCGGCTCAAGCTTTTCCTGGATGTCGAAGTCTTTGAGGAAGAAGAAGAACTTCATTCTTTCCTTAAGGTTTGTGAGCCTCATAGAGAGGAGGAAGAAATATTTATTTATGTATTTAAAGGTTAAAAACGAAAGAAAACAAGGTGTTATTGTAGCGGTTCATAATTCACCGTAAGGAGAAGATTGAGAAAATATGTTTTCAGGCTCTTTAAATCTTTACTGCTGTTATTGTAAAGGCAGGAAACACGATTATTTCCAGACTCTGTGTTAAAGCACACGTTTGCCAGTGATGGCAGCCTATGACTGATCGCTCAATTTTGGCAGTGCAGTATTTTTTTTTTTTTTATATGTCGGTGTTATTGTTTCTTTTGTGACTGCGGTTTTAAAGGGGGGAAAAAAAATGGAAAAAACGTTCGATTATCTCCCCAATGGGGTGAAAAAAAAATTCCATCTTAATAGCTGGTGACAACTTTAAGACCTATTACCCTTCATCTGCGGTTTCATCTCAGTCAGCCAAGACGAACTCTGGCAGTAAATCTCCCAGGATCCCATTGAAGCCTCACTCTTCTTCTTCTTCCTCCTCTTCTTTGGCTCCTTTGTGTAGCTTGTGCGCTGCTGTCGTCACCAAATGTTCTTTGAGACTTCTTCCAATCACCAGGCTGTTGCTCGTCTCTGCGACACACTTGTACAAAGAGCCAAACGGGACCGAGCAGCTGGAAACAGGAAGTCACACGCCATTCGTCTTGGTTCTGTTTATTTACCCAGTGACAGGGGCTGCCCCATTTTTCATATGTTCTCTTACTTCTTGCATTATATTGGAAGAAAACTTGCAGAGCTTGGTGTCATCTGATAATGTGGTTGTTTAATAGTTTATTGTTGACTTTATGGTGCTCATTACAATGTTGTAAAAGAGTTTATCAGCACAGGGGAGCCCTTCAGTTAGTAGGACGGTCGGTGTTTTCCAGCCTTTTGTCATTTACCTCCTTCTGTTTGTTTGCTTTTCTCTTTCAGATGTCAGCTGTCAAATTTGGGGAACCTGGGGAGGTTCCCTCGCTGCTGGTCGTCTCAAACCAACGTATTTATTTTCTGGAAATGGCATCAGATTTGCAGTAAGTAGAGCAATTTTGTTCACACAAAGCTGATTAAGCCAATCTTTCCCGAGTAAATCTGTGTTTCCCAGCATAATGGAGTGTTGTGGCATCTTTTACCCACATGTGTTTCACTTCAGCCAGTAGAGATTAGTTTGGTAGCGGTGAAGAGGGGACCAACTGTAGTGACTGGAGTTTCTACAGCTCCTAATAAATCTTAAAGTTTTTGTTCCGACAAAAAGACAACACTACAGAGAAGGTAAACATGACGGGTCGATCAAAGATTCTGCTTCTGGTGCAAAAAGCCAACAAAATATTAAATCGTCATGATGTGATGGGCAATCGTTTCACGATCGTAGTCTTTCCTCCTGCAGCCGAAGCTTGCTCCAGCATGATTGGTCAGTAGAAGTCAGATCATAAAAGGGCATTTTTGAGTCCTCTCGGTCTTGTGCACATATCTGAATTGTAAATGCAGCGCCTTGAAAAAGTATTTGCTCCTTTCCTGAATGTTTGTGTTTTGTTTTGTTTTTGTTTGTTTTTTGCATATTTGTCGCACTTATATGTTTCAGATCATCAAACTAATGTTAATAGAAGACAAAGATTAAACGCAAAATGCAGTTTTTTAAATGATGATTTCATTTAAGGGAAAAAAGCTATTTAGACCTCCATCCATCCACATCCGCTTATCCTTTTCAGGGTCGCGGGGGGCGCTGGAGCCTATCCCAGCTGTATTGGGGCGAGAGGCGGGGTACACCCTGGACAGGTCGCCAGTCTGTCGCAGGGCAAACACAGATAGACAACCATTCACACTCACAGTCAATCTCGCATTCACACCTATGGGCAATTTAGGGTTGCCAATGAACCTATCCCCATAAACTGCATGTCTTTTGGACAGTGGGAGGAAGCCGGAGAACCCACGCAAACACGGGGAGAACATGCAAACGCCACACAGAAAGACCCCGACCTGATGGTGGAATTGAACTCAGGACCTTCTTGCTGTGAGGCAACAGTGCTAACCACCGTACCGCCCCTAATTAGACCTGTGTGGAAAAACTGGTTGTGCCATCCTTGGCAAGAAGAACTGCAGTCAAGTGTTTGCACTAAGTGGCAATGAGTCTTTCACATCACTGTGGAGGAATTTTGGCCCATTCGTCTTTGCAGAATTGTTTTAATTCAGCCACGTTGGAGAGTTTTCCAGCATGAACGGGATGTTTAAGGTCACGCCAAGCATCTTAAGTTCAGGATTTAAATCCGGACTTTGATTAGGCCGCTCTGAAACACTCATTTTTGGACTATTTTCGAGGCATCCACAGGCGGACTTGTTGGTCTGTTTTCTAATCATTGTCCTGCTGCATAACCCAAGTGCTCGTGAGCTTCAGGGCATGAACTGATAGCCGGACGTCCTCCTTGTTGAGCAAAGCAGCCCCACACCGTCACACTACCACCACCTTGTTGGCTGTTGGTGTGATGTTCTTTTTATAAGACGCTGTGTTCGTTTTATGTCACAAGTACTCAAACTTTCCAAGAGGTTCAGCTTTTGTCTCGTCAGTCCACAGAATGTTTTCTAAAAGTTTTGGGGTTCGTCACGAAGTTTTTTGTTAAATGTGAGACGAGCCTTTGTTAACTTTTTGGTCAGTAGTGGTTTTCTCCTTGAACTCTCTCATTGATTCCCACTCTCTGTCTTATTGTTGGATCATGAACTCTGACCTTAATTGAGACACGTGAGGCCTGCACTTCTTTAATGTTGCTCTGGGGGTTTTATGACCTCCTGGATGTGGCCTTGGTTCACCTGTTCCAAGTTTTCTTCATGTGTGGATAATGTGTCTCACTCACTGGTGTCTCAAAGCCTTCGAAATGGCTTTGTAACCCTTTCCAAACTGAAAGATGTCAGTAACTTTGTTTCTCAGCTGTTTCTTTAGATTGTGGCATCACGTGTTGCTTTTTGAGATCGTTTCGCCTGCTTCGCTTATCAGGCAGGCTCTATTTAAGTCATTTCTGGATTCAGCAGGTCTGTCAGTAATCGGGCCTGAGATTGGGAAGTGAGACTGAACTGCGCTTTCTAAAAATGTGGTAAATCCCAGTTTATCCATGATCTCACAATACAAGGCAATTACTTTTAACACAGGGCCAGGTGGGTTTGGATAACTTTTTTTCCTTTAATGAGTGAAATTGTCAGTTACAAGCTGCATTTTGCACTTACTCGAGTTATCGTTGCCTAATATTATAAAAGAAATCAGCACGGGGCAAATACATTTTCAGGGCACTGTACGATGCATATTTCTTTGCTTTCTTACACTTCCTGTATGTTGTTTGAACTGTGATGGTAACGCTACGAGTTTTGCACTTTTATTTTAGTACTTTTATGTAGATCTTAATGACAACAACTATCTGAGCTCTTTTGCTACCTTTGTGGTATCTCCACTGACTCGCTGACTGATTTGTGTTGAATGAAGTGTGAAGACTGTCCCTAAGAGCAGGTGTGCATCGACCATAAAACCGAAAAACGGATAAAATGATGAATAAATCAAAGCCACGTAAGGACAAGTTTGAGCAGCGTACATAAAGTTGACTTTTCCGTTCAGCCACACGGCAGATAACACTTATGTCTTGTGATGGTGGTGAAAAACTGAACGCCCTCTGATTAGGATCTGGCTAATATTGCACAACCTGCCCAACAGAGTAACCTGTTTCTAGGCCACATCTTGAAAACACATTGACCTCAAAGTGTCTGCAGTCCCTGGGCTCTTTTCTGTTTTTCTCCCCTCTGTGAGAAATTTGTCGGCCATAATAGATCGACTTCCCTCACACATCAGCTTTTCCTCTGATGCTCTTCCAAGGTGACGTCAAAAGTTGCTATGTACCGCACGTTGCAGGTGCTGAATTCTTTGGTTCTTGGCGCTGTCTCGGAAAACCAGACTGTTAATATGGATTTGACCCGATGTCCTAATCCCTGAAAAATGAGGCATTACCTAAGTCGCTGCTGTGATTTGCACTAACAAAACTCTGACTTTAACAAACGTATTACAAGTGTCAGACATCACGTAAACTGTTTAATCGATGTCAGCGAGGCAGTACGTTTTTCTTTACCTCCTCATGCCTCATGTTGTTTCCTCCCAGCAGAGGTCAGCTCACCGATTGGCTGCAGAAAAGGGACAGCTACCCAATCACGGAGCTGAGCTACCTGGAGGTGGGGCTGGGCTCTCAGAGCATCCACATGGAGTTTGGAGACGTGGGCGTGGCCTACACGCTACTTGTGAGGGACAGCGTGCGGTGCAAACGCTTCTTTGGCCTTTTAACAGGTAAAAAAGAAACCCCAACGAATTAAAGGAAACTGGATAGAAGTTTTATTTTGTTAATATAGTCAAAAAGACAATGTGACTGGCCTGTTCTCGCTTTGCTTACTGGTTACACTGGGTTCAGGACTAACCTCAGGGCACAATGAGGGAAGATGCAACACAGTTAACCTAATTTTAAAAGTTGGAGGGCTGTGTTACATCCCTGAGGCAGATATTTGAACAGCATGTTCCCCTGTCACAGACCCACTCGCCTCCACAAAGTAATACTATACCATATGTGTGCTTTGTGACGCAAATTTCTACCCCGTCCCCCTCAGGATTGGGTTTCCACAGACTGAACACATCACCACACCAGCTTGTCTGAGTGAGAGGAAAACCTTTTATTACACAGGGGCTCCTTCCCGGGCTTTGGAATGTCTGGAGAAATACGGAAAATCAATTTGACAATTAAACCCCTAAACATTTGGAGAAAACAGGAAAACCTTTTGGCATGTGTAGAAAAGGATCAACGCTTAGTTTTAGCACAAGTAACGTTTTGATATTGAACCTTTGCGAACAAAACTTTACAATTAAAACTGTTCAGAGAGCGATGGTCCCTGATGTTTGTACAGATCAAGACTTGTGGACGTGGGGAGATAAAAAGCATAGTGTTGTGTTTTGTACATGGACTTTTAAGGATCTTGCTCAGTTTATTTACTTGTTTTGCTTTCTGTTCATGTAGAAGTTTAGATGACCATGGGCATAAGAGGGAGCACAGTAGATATGGACGGCTGTCTGAAAGAGACTAAATGAGTTGGAGGAAAAAAGGATCAGGATATTTTCTGTGGGGATACTGTGTTGACACAAGGACGCCAAATATCAATATGTTATTCACTTATTTAAAATACTCCGAGAATACTATGAAGAAGTGGGCTCATCTCATGCACCAACATCCTGACATAATGTTAGTCGAGCAATCTTATATAAAATCGTTTTAACTGAAAAACAATCCGTCACGGGCTACAATTAGCATGACAAAGCTACCTGCTAATTCAGACCAAGCTAATGGCTCAGGCATGAGGAAAAATAGGACAGCATCCTCCTTACATCTACAAACAAAACCGATGGCTGCTTTTTAATTGTGTTGAATTTGTTCACGTTCTGTGACCGATTACAACTTGTGGCGACCGAATGGTTGCACAGAGCTTTAGGGTTTTCAACACTGACGACCACTTTTGTTGACTGCAATCACTCTCAAAGAGAGTGTTCAAGTTCAAATAATCTGTGTAGTTTATAAATACAAACAGATTGCCAACATGTTGCCATCAGTCTGAATGAGTCTTTGTCATCGAGCACAACTCAAGTGGCTGCCAGTTGGTTGTATTCTGTAGAACAGGAAGGATACTGAGTGCAAATGTAATAGTTTTGTCTATATTTACAGCTACAGATATGCGATTTGTAAGGACCACAGTTGATTATTATTTTGTCAGAAACCGATTGCGTTCAAATGCCAACTTGACCCAATTCAATTGCAAACTGGTGGCAGGAAGGCTTTAAGCAACATCCCACGGAGAAAGTGTTTTTAAACTGAAGTGTTACAGTAAGTCATTTTTATCAGGTTATTTAATAAAAAGAAAGAATATTGTACTCATTAACATTACATTGATCTGTGTGTGACTGCATCTTCCAACAAATTAATGTGTTCCCATGAAGTTAGAATGAATCCATTAGATACTCGGTTATAGGCGCTGCTTTGTGGAAGCCGCAAAGCTGTCCTGCCATCTTGAATATAGCGGCCAAGATGGACAATGCCGTTCTACATAATGTACCAGCATGTCTGTGGCTAGAGACCGGTCACATATGTGGCACGCAATATAAGTTACTTTTGCTTCATACTTACTTTTATAAATAAAAAATTAAATTGAAACTATATATATATGATCTTTTTACATTTTTACATGTATATTTTCAGCATCTCTCCTCCTCCACCCTCTTTGTTTTTACTCATTTCCACCTAATCCTCGTCCACCTCACCTCAAACCTCATCTACTGAACTGAATTTGGGGCTTATTGTTATCATGCATAATGTTAGGCTCGAGTATCTCGAGAATTGAGTTTATTCAAGTGTCCAAGTCCAGTAATGTTAGATCCAATTTAAAAAAAAAAAATAAAAAAATAAATGTTTGACCAACAGCAGCTAACAGAGGCTAACAGCAGCTAACAGAGGCTAACAGCAGCTCACAGGGGCAAAAACATCAGCATTTACTGACAGAAAAGTTCAGAATATCCTCAAGAACTCACCTCAGTATCGCTATCATCAGAGAGAAGTGAGTTTTGCTGACTTATTTACTTTTATTGGACTGTATCCTTCAAACATTGCTACATAATTTTGAGGCTACAAGTGTAATGATTTCAGACTATGTCAAGTCTTTTTACATATTGTTTTTATATCTGTTTTTATAAATGCAGACTCTATTTTTCCTTTTCAAAGTAATTTTTTAAAAGGCTAAAACCTTTAAAACAAAATTGACATTTTGCACGCATCACTTATAGAAAGGGTCTGAAACAACCACCAACTATCAAAAGTGGGCAGATTTTCCCTTTTGCAAGTAATTCTCTGAAGGCTTCCTGCCACAGTAGCGGGTATATATTTTAGCCAAAATAGTCCTGAATTTCTGCTGAGAGTCGCTACCACAGTTTGGTTTCGTTTACTAACGTGCTGTTGTAAGAGTCGCATTGTTTAGTGGTTGGTCATTATATTAAAATAATTTATCTTCAATTTTCACTCCGGTTTCATCTTTCAGTAAAAAATCCAACAACAAAAAAACATTTCAGTGTAATGTACTGAAAAAAAAGGCAGTTCATTATCTAAATATGTTTGTCTGGCAAATGTTTCCAAAGCTAAATTCGAGCCTCGCTCACATAGATGAGCGTGTTTATGAACTTAGTTGATCCTCTCACTGACCAGGATCAAGGAACGTTTTAGGCACATCCCACTTGCTTCTTTCTTCTCCCTCTTCCTTGAAGTTTTGTCTCTCCACTAACAGCATTTTCTTTTTAAGTCCATAAACCGCTCATTTACTGCGTTGTATTCTTTGTGGGTGAAAATAATTCCAGATTGCTTTCAGCAAGACCAGAATGTCTCCAAAACAAAGCAGGCAGAGTAGAAAAAACCCCCCCCACAAATAAGATCTTTTTGTACCCTTCCAGGTGCGTTCTCAAAAGACAAATGAATCCTGATGTTTCTCATTGCTTTAGACACCTACATGTGAATTAAGTGAAGGTTATACTTATTTCTGTCCTGAAAACAAAGTGGCTAATACAACAAACTCTCTGATGCCACTGCCAAATTAACCCCGAAAACAGCTGTTGCAATATTTTGTCAGGAGAAATACGGAAAAGCTTAACCATAACAAAGTCTGACTGTTGTCCAAGCTGGCTCCTTTCATGTGGACAAAGTTTTTTCGAAACCACAACTGGAATGACGATGGACTCGCTGCCTGCAAGACCGAGGAAGGATGTGGTTATAACAGGGACAGTTTTCTGGAGCTCAGAGCTTCTTTCTCCAACCAAGTCTGACACAGCTTTATTGAAACACGAGAGATAACACAAGACCTGCAATCTACGGCCCATTGATTGTTTTGGGGAGGGTCTGCCAGCACTTTTCTCACGCTTGAAGGGCTCTATCAGTGTTCACTATTGCGATCACACCGTGTTGTAGAAGATGTAGTTGCGAGTTGTCGATATCAACAGAGAGAGATGTTGCTTTGGAAACTGGAATTAGAAAATCCAATCTTTACCCGTGTCCTGTCCCGAGTGTCTAAGGTATCAGACGGTGGTTTGGTATTTGATATCATGTGAAAATGATCAGGCGTGTTGTTGTTGGAAGCAGCCGCACAGCAATATTGACACAGAGCAGAGCTCCAGTGAAAGTCTGTTTGTTTCAGATTTGGTTCTTAACACGCTCTGCTTGTCACCTTTACTTACTCCTGATTGCGGTCTTGGATGACACCTCGCTAAACTGTCCACGTTAACACGTTATTTAATCTCGTTGTTAGTCTTAACACTCACTGCTTCCCCTCAGACATGCTAAACACTGCCAGGAGTGTGGGGAAACGTTGACCCGCGGCCAGTGCAGATTTTCATGAAAGCGACCGAGCCC
>VURO01003148.1:0-10839 GCA_015108175.1 Pelvicachromis taeniatus | reverse complement strand
TAAATTATAAATAAATTTTTTTTTTTTTATTTTATTTTTTTTTTTTTTTTTTTTTTTATTTTTTTTTTTTTTTTTTTTTTTTTTTTTTTTTTTTTTTTTTTTTTTTTTTTTTTTTTTTTTTAATGTATTTATTTATTTATTTTTTAAAGCTACTTATCCCTTGTGTGAGAGCATTTTGTCGTACCAGGTGCTTGTCTGATACTTACGAAGTTGGCAGTGTTTTCCTACATAAGGGGAAGGGCAGTGGCATTTGAAATCTCCATCCAGGTCTCTGCAGGTACCACCATTCTCACATGGCTGTCCAGCGCAGTCATTTACATCTGCAGGGAGATCAATCACACAGTCAGTGTTGTTACAGGACGGGTCAACTATAGGCCAGTTTGAAAGCACATTATGGTTAGAAGTGTGAGTGACCGGCACAGCATGCTTGAGAAACAGAGTTCAATGTTTAATCATCTGACTTGCAGTGAGGTCACCTCATGCTGTGCCAGCAGAACGGGAGCTGTAGCAGAGAGGTTAGTGAGAGGAGCTTTAGTCAGGAAATGCAAACTTGATAGAGATATTTGACTTCAAAGAAACTACTGCACATGAGATCATGTGTTTAAGGTACAGATTATAAAAGAAATCTCCCAGTCTTTATAGGAAATCTCTGACTCCATTTCTAGATGGTATGTTGAAAGTAGAATAGATGATCTTCTGGAGGATCATTTCAGGGCCTCGAATGTGTTGATTTCCCTGTGATTCTTTGCATCACCTCTTGATGGCACCCTTACAAACATTATGTGTCCCACTTAAAAATTATAGCAGATGAGTCAAAGAGGGGGACAAACCAGCAGAACGAAAATGGGACTAAACTCCTTTTCATCTCACCCACCAGAACTGTCAGTGTGACTAAACCGGCACTGAAGGCACTCTATAGTGACCACATTCAGACAGGACCAAGGCACGAATGATGCTAGTTGTACAGATGACTGCACACCAAAAGCAGAATTTCAGACCAAATCTCTAAAGCTGTAATCCTGAGTGCTTGTTATTACGCAGGGAAATGCACGCAAACAACTCGGCACATTGATGTAATGTTTCTAGCCAACAAATACACACACAGCAGCATCTTCCTGCCCACATGCTCTCTCTATAAATAGCTCTGTGTCCAAACATTCATTTTCAAACGTCACAGGAGGAATATAGTCATTTTGAAATGTGCATCCACAAACTCTGGATAATGAGGTCCACAGCTGTGACATTTCTAGTTAGGGGAGCTCATGCTACATCACATAAAACTGACTATTTTAGCAGCTGAATATTTTAAACATCAGGTTCTGATGTTGCATACAGGCACTTTGATCACTTTGTTGTTGTGAAAAAAAAGAGATAACATCTACCTCTGCCTATATCCAGAAATGCTGGTATTTCCTGTATCATAGCACTTTTACACTGTACTAGCACAATCTATTACAGCAAAATTATTTTTATTATTATCATAATTTTTTTTTTTTTTTTACATGCACTGGATCTTTACAACAGTCGAAACTACAGAAACAGAAAAATCAAATCAAATGTGTAGGATGAATGTAGCACATGGTGTATGCATACTTGCACTTTGCTAATTCGTGGGTACAAACAGGCAAAAGTTAAAGAACAATCTTCCCTTTTTATTTACTTTAAAATGTATTAAAAACAGACAGCTGTTTTCTGGGGTCACAAATCAGTCGCATGATCTGTGAGGTTTCAAAGAAAACAAAACAGACCTACATTAGTAAGACAAGCTCTGGTCAAGTTCTGAGGAGCGTCAGCTGGTGGCCCTCTTCCTGTAAGAGGATTGAGAACCAGGAGGACCACACAGCCTAGTCAGATCCAGGCACTAATCCATTTATCCATCTATGTGATAAAAGGGGGAGGAAGGAAGAGAGGGAGAAAACAGGGAAGGGAAATGTTGCAAAATGTATGACCTGCACGACTGAAAGAAAAACAATACTGGCTGCTCTGTGTGTAGTAGCATCCCAGTATCAGCTCACTGTTTAAATGTACATATAGATTTTAGTGGGATGAGTGTGTGGTAGCTAAACAGACCAGCTCTCCATGGATCCAACAAACCCTATCACTTCTAAGGGAAACGCCACACTACCACAATATTTAGAGTGTCAATATCTGTCTCAGCATGAAGCGAAAACCAATAGAGATCTCACGTGGCTTGTTTGAAATCTGACCCTGATCGAAGCACAGCCAAGGTCCGCTGGCAGCACATGCGGTGATCAGCAAAGCTGTCTGCATCCCGGATCTGTACTGCAGCAGGGTGGGATGAGGTGCCAGCCTGCGTCTTACAGTCCAAACCTGCTTTGGGGTTGCTCTTTCAAAATTGTCATGTTCTCTATAACTCACAGTGTTAGTCTCCAGCCTACAAGGTTCTCAAACCGTGCTCTGAAAGTAAATGATTGATGTGATTTTATGACAAAATCAGACCAAATCTCTAAAGCTGTAACAGGGTTTCTGTTATGACAAAACAGAAACCCTTCTGCACAAACACAAAGAGTAGTAGCTGACACCGAGGACTTAACTTAAGAACCTTCTGAAACGTGTTTATATGAAACTGCTAAACTCAATAAAGTATAACTGCTAGCAACTTTAGACCTTATGATATCAAATTTAACACAACTATTAAACAGAACCAAAGTCATTTATTCAAACTAAAGCCAACATGAAGTGACAAAATTACATATTTTAAATCACTATTCATACTGTTGCCATGGTACAGTAACCAAGAGCTGCTCTTAACCCCAGTGGCATTATTAAATTAAAAAAAGGCTGAAATGTGTTATTTTCTGTGTGCTGTGAACTGGACAGACTGTTATAGCACAGCCTATAAATGATCTGACCCACAATGACAGAAGAGCTTCTAAAAATCGTGCAACATTTTACTCTGTATATTACTGAATCGCCACACTCTTGTATGATGTATTTATTATTCATGACTTCATGTCTTAGTGGCTTAAAAGAAAAAAAGAAAAGAGATGGGGAAGTTTGACGGACTTCACTGTTCCCTGCAAAACCATTCTAAAGTTAGAAGTAATCTAAAGTTAAACACCACATTATATTTACATATTTACACAAATGTGGTTGGTGTACTTTCTTGGGGATCTTGGGCAAAGCCGCTTAACTCCCTACAATTTCAAATAAAAACACAGCAGGCTCCTCTAATCTATCATAACTTCATGGGTGAATGCCATCAATCTACTTTTTGAAGTTTTTTGTAAGTCTACTTGCTTAATAAAATTTTAACTATTACTCAGCCACGTATACATATTTTGTGGACCCAGAATGTTTTTACTTTTGACAAGGAAATACATTTTAGTTTAAACAGAACAGTTTAAACCATCTATGGTTAATTGTGACTACCTGCCCTTACTAGGCTGTTAGTGTTTACCTGTGAGGGTTCAACCTCTTATCAAAACACCTGACAGCTGTGTCGTGATTCTTAAGATCATGTTGTGATTCCACATAAGCTGCTTTGAGTTCCTATTAGGTACTATAGGTCACCAAGGACTCTTAAATGCAGACCGTAGAGAAACAATAAATATATGCCAGGCACAGTAGAGTTCATGATGGCACAAAACACCACACATAAAACACCAACCCTGTATTCCACAGGGGGCATGTGTCCCAGACTGTCGGCACCACCACATCCTGGGAGGAGTTGAAAACTCTCCCAAAACAAATGAGAAATCAGAACACTCATAGACACACCCTTTAGTGATTTCCAAGAAGTCGGAATAACTACGGTGATCTGTTCGGAAATGTGGGATTTAAAGACTGTAAGAAGAAAACGACTCCTTCCCTTATGTTTGCATTAATCTGCTTTGGTCTGAAGTGAAAAGTATTCAACATCCTTCTCTCTCCCTCTCTCTCTCTCTCTCTCTCTCTCTCTCACACACACACACACACACACACCATAAAGGCTTTTAGGCCAATTTGACAACACAATCAGAACTGCTGCAGTCAGACCTGAGTAGTGAGTGTGACATTGTCAGGAGGGCAGACTTAATTCACTGTTCCGCCTCCATGTTCGCTTTTTCACCCGGCAACAGAAGCAGCGCTGACGTTGCTAGCACTCAGCATGGATCGCCACTTTCTGTTGGCTAGACTGGCACGAGGGATAAACCATGTGTGTGTGTGTGTGTAACTGTATGCTAAACAGTCTGTACATGAGATCATGAGATCATAAGCTGCGTGCGGCTGTTCATGTGGGATGTGCAGTCCACACGTGATTAAGCTTTTTTCCAGTAGATTTCTTGTTTCTTTGATGTGTTTCTCAAAAGAATTTTAGGCTGCGAATCTTAAAGTGGAGTTGAATGGTGCCATTTTGTTCCCTCCATTCCCCGATCAGCCAATCTTCCACTTCTTTTTTGTTTCTATTTATAGTTTTTTTTTTTACATGCAGTGGTTTGTGTGAGAACATCATCTCCTACATCTGGCTTCCAGTTTGCTGACACCTGGTTGTCAGGCTTTGAGCTTGCCTGCTTTCTGATTAGCACCATCACTCCAATCACTCTAATCTATCATAACTTCATGGGTGAATGCCATCAATCTATTTTTGTAAGTCTTTTGTAAGTCTACTTGCTTAATAAAATTTTAACTATTACTTAGCTACGTATACATATTTTGTGGACCCAGAATGTTTTTACATTACATCCAATCACAGACTCCCATGCATTACCAATCCTATACAGCCTCACATTTCGGAATATTTTATTTTTCTGAAGTTCTGGCCTCATATTTCTGTCTGAATGTGCAAGTGTAAAGTGAATATGAGAATGTTGGCTAAATGTTTAACTACACTACATCCCTGGGTTCACCACAGTCACCAGTTTTCTTCTTCCAGATTCTTTCTGCTTCACACAAACCATAGGAGCTGGCTGCCATGATGGTTACTCCGTGCCCACACACACACACACACACACACACACATATTTTAGAGCACTTAAACTGTCAAACAAATCATCAGAAGCTGTAAAAGGAGGGGGGGGACCTCCTCCTTTTACAGCAGTCCTCAGGAGGGCTCTCAAACACACATGGTCAAATAAATTCCACTCCTCGTTATCCCCGAGGCACCATCTAATTAGTGAAAATGCCTGCCCGTGGAGGGCTCTTACTCCGGCAGCTGAGCTTACATTAACTGCCAAACGACTTGTGAATGTATAGATTTTGTTGAGCTGTGATTTGTGGTTTTTGAAGGGAAAAGAAAACAGAAACCAAAGTGCTTGGCTATGGTTTCTTAAATTAAAAAAAAGAATGTCTAGAACCTAAATACACTCTAGGGACTGTAAATTCAAATAGATGAGAACTTGGAAGCAACGTAATTGACTCAGCGGGAATAATGTACAGCTTCAATGACATCTGAGCAAATGTTTTAGTATAACAAGACCCATCCCATCAGGGTGGTTGAACTGATAAAAAAAAGTTGGTGCATCTAATGCTAAAATTATATCACTGATGTTTTTGTGGTTGGCCTTGACTCATAAAGGAGTATTTGTGCTGAGTTAGAGATAATGCTGAACTCAGTGGTTCCTTGTCTATAAGTGTGTCTGTGAATGTAGTCAAATTCCTCAGCCTCCACATGCATCCAGAGAGAACAGAGAGCAGTAGGATCCAAGAAGGAAAAAAGATAAAAGTGCAACAAACACTTTTGTTTTCACTGTTACCTTTTATTGAATTTAAATCTGCACCTTGGACACCTAGGACAGAAAAGCACACAGGTTCACGCAAAAATACATTTTGAAGTTCTGACTTGAATCTGACTAAATGAGCTCTTTGAGCACGCGTGGCCACTGTCACTCTGCTGCCTTCTCCTGCAAACAGTAACCATCTGTCTCTGTGTGCAGGGGTGGAGGCAGCTGCAGGAGCGCAGCACGTTCCCATCCTTGTTTCCACTCTCTCAGGCTAACCCTGTTTACACAACCTGGTCTGAGTGACGTCTGAAAAAGGATGACGGCTGTTGGTCTGGTGGCCAGCACTCACAGCAGCTGTCTCCATGTTAGTGTCTCAGATTACGCTGATCAATGTGGACATCATTACACGTGCCCGTTAATAGCATGGCAAAGTGTTTACTGCTGGTAACAAACAAAGAAACAAACAAACACACAATAGTAGCACAGTGGCAACACAGAGACTTAGGTCTGCTTATTATAATTATCTCCACAAGTAAGCAGCAGTAGAAGTAAAAAAAAAACAGTTTCGACACCCAAAATATGCCCATAAATATTGCTGCTATGAGTATCTTTCAATTCTCATTCATAGCTGGCCTTTATTAAGTACAGTTATTACAGTACAGCAGCTCTACAAGGCCCACAAAAGGCCTGCCAATATTTTATATTTGCTACTATACAACTAGTGAAGAGGGAGCACAAACTTACTGTTCTGGCAGTGAACGCCATCAAAGCCTGGCTGGCATTTGCAGACATACTCGCTGAAGACATCACCTCGGCGGGAGTGGCCCGTCACCTCACAGATGGCATCATTCTTACACGGATTGGGGTTGCAAGGCCCTTTGGGCATTGAAAAAAAAAACACAGATTAAAAGAGCCAAGTTTAACAGAGTTTAAGCAGTGTTCTATGTAATCTTTTATGAAAGGGGTTTAACCTTGATTTAGCTAAATTAAACTTGGGCTTCTGAAGTGGGGTATGCTAGAAAATGTTTGAGGAAAAACTAAGCAGTAAACTGTGACTCAATCATCCTGCAGAGGCATAACATACCAGACTCAGTCTCATTGCAGGTTTCTCCAGAGAAGCCATCAGGACAGATGCAAATGAACGGAGACCCTGCCCCGGTCACACAGGTCCCACCGTTAGTGCACACGTTCACCTCACAGAAATCACCTGCATACAGAGTGGATTGTGATGAGTTGAGTACTACATTAAAAATAAACTACTCTGCACAAAAAATGACAAAAAAGTACGTTCTTCTAGTGGGGAAATATAACTTGATTTTTAAATAAAGCCAGATGTGTTTTATTTGCTTCATTTCACATTCATAAATGCTTGACAGTTTACTTTTTCCCCTCAGCAAACAGCTGATATCTCCAGGAGCATATTTCAGGACAGAAAAAATGCTCACATACAGTAGGAAGGTTTAGCATTGGCTCTACACGCTTTACAATGAAGAAGGGAGCTACTCCCTTTTTCACAAGGGAGCAGCTCCACATGTGAACATTTTTCATCTAACACCAATTGGATTTTTTTTGTATCGTCTTCCTCACACCAGGGATCTTTCACTTGTTAGCCACTACACATGTTTTTACTAAAATTAAATTTGTGCTTGTTTTTTAGCATTACAACCATATTCTGAAGCCGTTTAACAACAATTAAACAACTAAAATGATTCTGTCCTGGTTATCATATATCCATTCCATTCCCTTATTGTGTTGCTGACTGCTGGCTGGAAGTCAGGGTTTTAAAAGGCTGAGTAAGCCATCGCTACACTGTAAACACCACACAAACACTGGATGCTTCTAACAGTGTGTAACTGCTGCCGAGCCTGGACCTGACAATCTGGCCGCTCTCTGTGCATGACTGAAAACATGTCAGTTAGTGCTCGGCGGAGGGAAAAAAGAAAAAAAACAAACAGAGGTTTTGTTGTGGCTTTCAAAAGCATCATAACTGAATCAGGTCTGATTCACTCTCAGTTTTAGTCCAACAAAAAAGGTTTTTGATTGTGCCTGCAAGAGAATAACACCAGTGAAAGAAGTACAGTGAATTAACAATGAGCAAATAGGTATTCTACTTCCTGTGTGCTCTATCAAAGCGCTTCTTCCTCCTCTCAAAGGAAATTTAGTGAGAAAGCATCTCACACAAAACAGCAAGCATCAACCCTTTATAGGGTTTAAATAACAAACCACGTGTAATAATAATTTTCTGCAAACTAATACATAGCATTTTGGAACTTTGAAAAATACATTTCTATACAGCTATTTTGACACTTCTAATAATACAGAGGAAGTCAATGATTTAGCGTCCTATCACACCCAAGAAGTCAGAGATGCCTTTTCAAGCAAACACTTATCATTTAGATAATTGTTAAGGAAACTGAGGTTGGACCCCATGGGACAAACTAGTGGTTTAATCACCACAGAGTCTGCCATACAGGCTAAGAAAGGAGTTCTGACCCCTTTTTTCAGTGGAGGAGATAAATATTTTTTTCTGCCTTCCAATATAAAGTAAAGAACTGCATTTTAGCTGGGCTGAGGGTATAATTCTCATAGGCCACAGGGCCACAGCTAAAAATGGTATTTTGGAGAGACTAAATTTAATGTGCATCGCTGCATGGTTCATATGTAATCACACACATCCTTAGTTGTTCTTAAAAAACAAAACAAAAAGTAGTTCATTCAGTGCAAACTCTAGCCAACGTTTGAAGCACTGTTCTTCAACATGCACAAATGAATATTGTGTAGTCTGAGTATTCACTTATCACAATATGGACTTCATTTGTTATTCACCAGCAAACAGCACCAAGGGAAATGTAGGAATCAGATCCATTTTCTAAACATCCTGTTTGACTGTTTATCCATGAAGTGTCCTGCCCACGAATGTCCCGGGTTATCTGTGCTGTATCCAGTGCCATGGCCCTTGAGTGCTTTCACATCTCGTGGGATTCTTAGGAAACAAGCCTGCCTGGCACCACTACAAAATCTTTATCAAACAAAGTTGCTGCCTGTTTATCTTTGGGAAGGAACACATCCTCCCTTCCTCTATACTGACAGACAGATCCCTTCAGGAAACCACCTTAGTGCCAACAGATAAAAATGAATAACAAAATATGTATTTTCAAAAAATTGCAACACTCTGCATTTTATCTGTCTGTTTGTGGTATGACATGACTTATTCAGCTGAAAATCTGTTGGGTATATTGAGGAAATTAAATTAATGACGCATCAAGTTAATGTGGTCTGCAAAGAGGCAGTGACCCAACCACCAGGGTCTCTCCCTGAAAAATATCCCTTCAATGACACAGTCGTCAGTAAAAGCCACTTTACTGATGAGTGAAATGAGTGAAACTTCCTTTTTTTATTCACACCTATTCATTTAAAATATAATGAAACTGAAGAGTCACAAGCCAAAAAGTCATGGCTCTGAATTTAACCAGTTACAGAATGTATTGTTATATACTGTGCAATTGCAACCACATGAACCCCAAGCTCTGTTATACTCTTAACAGAAACTTAAAGCTTAAAATTATGTTTACGTTTTCTGTACTACAGGAGTACAGCTATAGATGCATAATATTTGCTACAGTTATTAATGCAGTAAAAAAAGTACACCACTTCTACTAGTACCCAACATGGTGCCCCACTAAGTCTATACCACAGTGACAGATCAGGAAGGTATGTGGAGTTATGTTTGGCTGGAAAACCCATTTCCACAGGGCATTGTGTTTTTCTCGCTCCTTATGAGTCACTGTCTGTGCCTTTCCCATGATTCCTCAGACCCAGATTGAGGTCCAAACAGGGAGCTGGGTTTGGTATGAGTGATAAGTGTTGTGTTTACTTGTTGGGGCGCAGGGGCAACAACAGATATTTCCCACAGAACCACCACAGAAGGAGAAACCTTAACAGTTGACCAGAATCTCAGTCAATGAATTTACCCTCTGATCACAATACAGTTCAGATGGATAAACAGGAAAGAAAATGAGCACTTAACAAGGATGAGCAGGCTCCACAACAAGGAACTTTTTTGACTTACTGCATTTAATGTGCACCTTGAATGAGGAAGAAGACAGAGGAGTCATTTCAGGACATTAGGAACATGGTAGACAAACTGAGGACACTTAATGAGTCCACATTAAAGAAAAAGAAAGTAGAAAACACCTGAAACGCTTTCCTCTGCACTGTCCGATCCATTTGTATTCCAAACTTAATCATTTGTGGGGACTGCAGATGACTCACAGACAGAGCATGCCATTTGCTGTGTGCAGAAAATACACATACCCAAGGGCAAAAAGTTTCTTTCATCTCAATTACCCCTGAGTTATCAAAAGAGACTTGGAGGAAAAAAAACTGTGGTGCACAAAACATAATACACTTAGACATGTTAAAAAGACATTAAGGAATCACCTTATTAAATGGATTCAAAATAGGAGCTATCTGCAGCCAGATGGAAGTACTTTGACTGTGGTCTGAGGGGGTGATTAGCAGAGGTGGGACCAAGTCTCTGTTTTGCAAGTCTCAAGTAAAACTCGAGTCTTTATCCTCAAGTCAGAGTCAAGTCTCAAGTCAAGACGGTCAACCCTCAACTCAGTCCCAAGTCCGAAACTTTGAATTTCAAGTATTTTCAAGTCTTTGGTTTTTTTTAAAAAATAATGTTATGGTAACATAACAACCAGGGCTGGACTGGGACAAAAAATCTGCCCGGGCATTTTGACTGGAGACCGGCCCACCGGGCATTATAAAATAAGCCATAAAACCTTTGAATGAAAACAACCGCTTTGATGTACACTGCCTTGTTGGTATATATGTATAAATCTACACCATCCTCCCTATTCTGGATTTTAAACAGTACATAGCGGAAACAAAAAGACTGCTTGGTCGAGTAATAAATGCGCTGGTGTCAGTCTGCCTTGCAAATGCCAGACACACAAATCAGAACAATAAATGGCATTCTTTGCAATAAGTAAGCCACTTCCTGTTGGTGCCATCTTTACAGCTGAACACCCTCATCACAACTGCACTGCTGCTGTTCTGTTGTGGGTGGTAATCTAAGAAGGCCTGTAATGTGGCAGGTTCAGGGCGAGCAAAGTAATCTATGCCCTGGCTCTCTCTCTCCTGCGCTTCCAACTCTCTCTCTTGCTCG
>VURO01003147.1:28413-58441 GCA_015108175.1 Pelvicachromis taeniatus | reverse complement strand
ACCAGTGGCCTGAGACTTCCTAATGCTATTTTTTAGCCATTGTCGCACGAGCAAGAATTAAGATTTTTTAGGTTTTACTTACGCTTACTGACACAGACTGCTCTTGTCTTCTTTCTCTTGTGCGTGTCAGTGTGGTGAGTACAACCACTGCAAACAGCACCATGGCAACTTTTCTCTCTTTAGATGGATGAAGGAACTTAAGGACCAGTTGATATAAAGTGGTCATTAAACTGAGTCAGAGATCTATTAACAAGGTTTCTGTGGGTCAGGTCTCAAATCAAAATCAAGGAAAATGATTCCATGTATCCAGACATTCTTCTGTGGGTATTAAATTTGGATACAGTGTGTTTAAGACACAAACAAATATTTCCTAATGAGATGAACTTTATGTCAGTTTTTAATTTGTGTAATTGTTTAATTCATTCTCGCAGTATTGTTCCTTTGCTATCATCCCTTTATTCAGGGTATAATTGGCCAATAGACGACCATAACCTAAAAAATAATGTAGTAATAACTTCAACTTTGAACTATTAAAAAGGTCTTTAAAGGTACTAAAAATTGTGAGAGTACCCTGTACTAAAGACTGCAGCCCTTTTGAATAAAATCACTGTAATCTACTTATTTATTACCATTTCTGGTCATTTCAGTGGCCTAAAAATCAAACAGTTTTGCTAAAGTTGTGGCATTCTTGATCATTTAATGTCAGAAGGTCATAAAGAGACCTAAAAATGAGGCTAAAATGCCTTTATTTGAAGATCTGATGAGCAAAGTCACAGATGGCACAGTGTATCAGAGCTTTTAGAGGACCAACGTGACCGTGCAATAAGAACAAAGACATTTTAATTGGTTTTGGTTTTTTTTTAAGAAAGTGCTGTTTAGACCTCACCTGGTCTTAATTAATAATACCAGATTAATGCTCTTCCTGATTGAGGTTATTAAGAATTACATGTGTTAGTGAGTTAATTAATCTATTCATGCATATTAACATTTGCTAATATTATACAATGAGGTTATAAACCCTGTATTTGACAATATTAAATTCACTAAAGACCTTTAAAATCCAGTGTACTGATACTGCTGTCTCATGACATGAGATAGCTAGATAAATAAAAGCTAAATAAAAATAGTGTTAGGACATTGGAGATGAATCTCAGCTTGAAAGACCATGAATATGTGGTGAAGACATTATACTGCCTGAGAACTCTAACTTTACTCAAACGTTTGTACCTTGATCACATGATCCCACATACTCTTCTAACTGTTCTTGTACAAAGATGCTGATGGAAAGTTTATACAAAAAAATCCTCGTTGAGAAGCTATGATGAAGAAAAGCAGGTGGCTGTGTTTTGAATCACACATTAATATTCTGTCACATCGGGGAGCTGTCGCTGTGATTTGCACACGCTGTGTCTGTAAGTTGAAAACAAAGTTTTAAAGTGCGTGGACACGGCTGCTTTGTCTCTGATCTGCAGTGTAGCAACAATCAGTCACACATTTCATGCTGCATGACTTTGCTGTTTTCTGAAAATATGAAACCTTAGTCAACCTCAAAACATATTCTTTTAATTTCTGCAGGTCTTTAAGATTTGGATACCTATAAAATTAGAAAAACAACTTTGGTTTTCTTTATTTAGCCAGAGGGCCTTTACAGAGCCTTTTGTGGAGATGGACTTCAAGTTACATCAGTAGTTCTGTTAAACAGACCTGTTAGATCTGTTCTCTTCCTTAGGCCTTCTTCAGTATGTACCACTCAGGTTCCCAGAACAGTGTGCATGTGCATGTGCCCAAGGTTAAACAAAAGAGAGTCATGGTCCAAACTTTGAGAGACAATAAATTAACATTCATGTCAATGATAGATATCAAAGAGGAGGCTTTCAGGGAACAGCTGATGGACCGCTCAGCAAAGCTCACCTGCTGTGAACCTTCAACAAGCCTGCAAGATGAAGGCGAGTGCACATCAAGTGTGTATGTGCGTGTGCACGCGCGTGCGTGCTTGATGAGACTGAGTGTTGGCATTCTAACAACTCATTCTTAACACATAATGAGAAGGTTCATACAGTGAAGCCTCATGGATACTACATGCGAGGATGAGACATGGTCAGTGTTTTCTAATGAGGACAGCCTGTAGTGCTTTTCAATTATTTAAGTGCTCAGACACAACTTTTAGTGTCCACCGTTCCTATTGTGTAGGAAATGTAACCTTGACACAGAGAGACTCAGACCCAGAACCATCACAAAGTGGAAAAAGCTACTTTTTTGTGACACGTTAAACTGCTCAATGACCTTGGAAACAGTTTTTTCTGACTGAAAGAATCGAGCTAACAGAAGAGAGATGCAGGGGGTTTTCTCTCTCATTGGTGCCGTGATACCCGGGTGCTTACCGTAGCCATGCGATCTCTTCATGTGGTGCTTCATGTTGCTCTTCTGGGTGAACCTGATGTTGCACACCTCACACTTGAAGGGCTTCTTTCCAGTGTGTTTGACCATGTGGACCTGCAGAGCGCTCTTCTGGTTGAAGGCCTTGTCACACTGAGCGCACTTGAAAGGCCGCTCACCTGCAGTAACACACAGGCCAGTAGTTTAATCAGCATCCACAGACCCAGTTGAGATAACCCCGACCTGTTCAAAAACTCACACATACTGTGCCCATTCTTAGTAAAGATGCTCCACTGCTTCATAAACAGCTGAACAAACCGCTCCCATTGATGGATAAGGATATAAGCATTTTATTCCTGTAAATAAGCAGCTCTGAAGTGAACTGCACTGTGCACAAACTGCTTTCACAAGCTGTGTTGTTTATTTTAAAAAAAAAAAAGTGTATCTACAATCTGAGTAGGAAAGAAAAGCCACACAAATCCTGACATGTTTCCTCTTGTCAGTAATTTTCTAGGTGTCGAAACAAAAACTGCCATAACCCGCTGCGTCTTTGATGAGGGTGCTGACGGCCACTGTTACTGTAGGAGTGAGATTTAGAGGTGGTGATTTTCTGGTTTCATTGAGGAGAGATGGTGAGACTAAAACAAGGTCTTTTAATACCACAGTCCCCTGCAGTTCAGGTACTGGGATCTGAAATGCAGACCCTTCAGTATGCCAGATGTAAGGAAACTCTTCACGTATCAATGCCATGTCCTGCTGAGACAGACAAATCAGCATCCTATTGAACCGAAGCAGCTGGATGCTATTGTGATGATGGCCGTTTTAAGAAATCATATTCTTTTTCCCCTCGAGACACAATTTATTTACATCTCCTGACACAGAAGCAAAGCAGGTATGCCTACGTTGTTTTCTAACTTCTGCTTAAGCTACTATTCTTTGCGCTAACTCGCTGTACAAAGATAACCAAAGAAACAGCTCCTATTCCAAAGGAATTCAGGGCTACACAACTAGAGTCGCTTTTCCTCAAACATTTCTCATGTCCGGGCCTGTCATGTCTGTTAAGCTAGACATGAGATAATAAGAAGGCTGCAAACATCAGGCATAACCTGGGAGCAGAAGGGAAGTGGAAGCTTTTTGTTTTTTTTCTGCTAAAAGCATATGGAATTTTAAAGTATAATGAATGACAGTGTTTTGTTACCTGTGTGCGTTCGATTGTGTCTCTCCAGCTGACTGCGCTTGGCAAAGGCTTTTACACAGGAGGAACAACTGAAGACTCTGGGTTTCTGGGAGCTGGGTGACGGGCCCGGCTGGTGCACTCGTTTGTGTTCCTGCAGATGAAATGAGTTTACAGTTACAGTCTAACGCTGTCCTCAGTAGACAGACATTCACAGGATCACTGTGGACATGAAAAACCTGAACAAATATGTGTATCTCATCCTGGTAAGACTACCACCAATCTCAAAGAAATTAACAGCATCTTTTGACCTTCCCACAGAGAATTAGGGCTGCTTTGACAACACCAGGAGATTACACCCAGTATTAATATGCTCATCTCAGTAAACGATTTGTTTATTAAGATCAGTGTTGATCCGGAGTACTGATCTCAACGACATAAACCTATGTAGTAGTCAGTGTTTCTGAATTACTGCAAATATATTACCTCTCGCATTCCTGTGCTCCAAATTTCATTTATATGTGTTTGTACTTTTATCAGACACCATTTTAAGCTAGTTTTATGTCTATGAAAGTGCTTTCTTGTAATATCAAGAAAATCTAAACACTACTTACGCTAACACTTTTTACCCGGTTTTCCAAATCACAGTCAAGTAACCGACACTGACCAGCTATTACATCCTAGCTGTACAAATGCTAAACCCTAATGAAGTAGAAGTTAATAGTGCAGCTCTGAATATTTATTTCTGCAGTAAATAAATTTGAGGCAATTATGATACTGGGCTGCAAGTACACAACATTGCTGATATGAAAAGTAATGTTTGGAGGAACATTTTGTTCACTGTGGGTCTAACAGGGACACTTTTATTCTGTGACTTTCCAATGTCATCGCAACGAATGTAAAGGAGCTGACAAAAACTGCTGTTATCAGCTGGCAAAAAAACACTATGGTGTAACACTGAAGAACTGATGGAGTGATTTTGTTACATCTGGCGTGAGCTAGGCTAGTCACTCTCCCATTTCTACACTGTAGGCGATCCTGGCTGTAGCTTTATCTCTGGTGTATACACAAAAGAAACCTCTTTAACTTTTGGCAAAAAAGGCAGTAAGTTATTATATATTAATTAAGCTAAATATTCTATTGCAGTCTATTCCAGTGATTTATGACAATGGACTCCTGTACAATTGTAACACATTATTAATGTATCTGATTCTAATATTTCTGGAGGAATTTGATTTGAAGCAAAAAAACAGATCGGGTCTTCTGTAAGTGTGTAGTTCATGTTTTTTTCAGCAAATTATGAAGTTTTTTTGATGTCTGGCTGTAATTAAAAAGCAAAATCATTATGTGGGGTCAAACAGGAGAAATGAAAAATAACTGAAGGACTGATTCATCCTTTAATAAAACGTCAACATCCAACTCCTGGTTGCAGACTAATAAAGAGTCTCAGGGATGTGGAAAGAGCTTGGCCACTCTGTGTGTGACAACAATTAATCTCGGTGGCATTACATTCATGGGAGACAGTTACTGTTCGGTGCACTGGGGCACATTTACAAAAACAAGAAAAGGCTTTTGCTTTGTGGCCTTTGTGAAGAAACATGAAAAATGGCCGGAAGAGAGCTCGAGCACGAAGCCGTGTCTTCCTTCTACTAGGCATTTATGTGCTTGACTGTTACTACCGCATGAAGAGGGTCACTGGCTGCAAGCCCTTCGTGTTCTGATTGCTTTGTTATGTAGTTAAAAGTGACATGGACTCCAGCTTGAAGATTTACCTTTACATAGGCTGTGCTGTATTGAGTTTTTTGATGCATTAAAATGTGAAGCTACTTTTTTTTGCAGTCTTCAAATCTAGAACTTAAGGTAGAGGCACTGACTAATAAAAATAAAATAGAAAAACCAAATTGTGCCATACTGCTTTAATAAAACCTAAAGAGGGTAATTTATCATTTCTATGTCTTCATATATAAAGCAGGGTTTCTTTTCCCCGTATTTCAATAGCTGGATGCATATTAGTTTTAGATAAATGCTCTCAGTAGCTTACATTTCAAACAGCTTTTCATCAGTGTGCTGTGTCTATATATAAGTTCTTACTTTCAGGTGTGTAGCTCGCTTGAAGGCCTTTCTACAGAGGCTGCAGACATGACAGCGGTCCTTGCCGTGGGCCTGTCTGCAGTGACGTCGCAGTGTATTGGCATTCTGGCACACTTGATTACAGTAGAAACACTGATTTCGGTTATCAGTATCCACCTGGAGCTCTTTCCCACCTTTATCAGTGGAAATCTGAAGCACACACAAAGATAGAGCTTACAATGTATGATGTTGATGGTATAAACATCAACTAGCAGGCACTCGTTTCTTTGAGATCTCCTTGCTTCTACAGCAATCAAAGTGCAAGATGCTGCCTGCCTTTGTTTAGCAGCTCTTCCGCTGGATTTGTGAAGCAGACAAAACAAACACACTTACGGTATATCCATTGTCTGTTGTTCCATTTGCAGACTGGGACTGGTGGCTAACCAGTATGACCTGCTGGCCTGTGGTCCCTGGCTGTCCTGTTAGGCCAGAATCGTTCAGTACTGCGGGGAAAGTCTGACCCTAAAAACCAAAATATACTTTGGATAAGTGCTTCATGACATACTTCATGTCTGACATATTTTGATCATCACATTAAATTAGTAATAATGCAAAATAGCAGCTAGTAACATTTGCCATTTTAATTGCATTACCTATGTGTATTGTTTATTTTTTTTTACCTGTGTATTGAGGTTTAAAGTGACGCCATCCAGCATGCCCTGAGCATCTGCAAGGGTTAGTGTGACACTGCCATCATTGGCCACAGCTCCTGGTGACATCACAAGGCTCTGGGAGGCAGCAGTGTGAGACAGAGTGGTGCTTGGCGGCAGACTCGTGACTGACAGGAGAGAGTGGTTAAAAGGTTAATACCCAGTTGGTTTATGCCATCGGCCACTGTGCAGGAAATGCAGACATACATAGAAACTGTATTTAAATGAACATTATCCTCTTTGACACAACTTTATTACGTAGAAACACACATGGAGGCCATAAAATGGCTCATTTTTTACGCTTTTTAAAAAACTTTTTTCAATGTTAGTGTCTCCACTGGTGTAGTGGTTAATTAAGTAAGTAAGTAAAGTTTATTTATTAAGCGCTTTTCATTGACAGGCAGTCACAAAGTGCTGTACACAAAGATTAAAATAAACAGAAAGTTAAGTAACAAAATAGACAAAACAGACAATATAAAAGGTTAAATGTAAAAAATGAAAAATGTAAAAAGCGTTGATCAACAGAAGGCCTGTTTAAAAACAAAAGTTTTTCACTGCTTTTTTAAAGGACTCCACAGAGTCAACCAAACATAGTTGTGGTGGTAGACTGGCACAGCCTTGGTGCCACAGACTGAAAGGTTCTGTCCCCTTTTGTCTTTAACACATTTACTTGGCAAATGAAGGGTCGCTGGTTCAATTACAGACAAAAATCGCCTTTGGGGTTACGACAGGGAGGGCATCCGGTATAAAATTGAAAGTGAGCAGCCGCAGTTCCAGCCCACTTACATTCACTGATCTCTCCTCTCCTGCTGCCTTATTGTAGCGGTTTTCATTTCCTGTTGGGTCTATGAAATCATATCTCTGGCTGCTAAGAATGAAGGATAATTTCACTGCACGTTTTACAGAATAGTCTTTTGACAAATATTCTGACATAAATCTGGGACACTTTCTAAGACAGATGAGGGTTTGGGTGAGCAACCATAGCTCTTTTGGTGCTTTGCTCAATGTCTGAAACCAACACTGGCATATTCATTAGGTTTGGTCAGGGAGGATATTACATTAGAGATGCACAAAACTAGACAATATTTAGTTTTAATAAAAATAGTTTCTCGTTTGTCGAATCACAGGTTGAACCTTGTCTGCATACAGAGTGACAGGAAGGTTTTCACCAAAGCAACCAAATCAAAGATGCTCTCTGTGTCTCAGGGAAGCTGTGGGATTATTATTATTATTATTTTTATTTCCACTTGAGTTAAGTGGGAGGTAATGAAGAGAGAGAGATGAGACTGAAAATTTGATTAAGCTTCTAGGTGACAAGCGAACCAGTCAACAGACAATCAGGGGAAGCATCTCAGACAATGCTGTTTGTTTTCACTTCATGTCACAGACCACAGATCACTCTCTCACAGACTGGACTGCATAACTATAAAGTAGTACTTTTCAAACTCCAGTGTAAATCTGGTTTGATAGACACAAAGCATAGATACAATTGCAGATTAGTTTGTCTACTGCTATAAATGATAATGTCACAATATTATTATTATTTTAAATCACACAATGCCTGGCAAAGTACTTCAGAAAAGTAACTTCAAATTCATACAAAACTTTTTCACAGTAATATTTACTAACAACATAAAGTACTTCAACCTGCACATAGTAAGTACGTGCAGGTTCAACGCCGTGGCTACAGCGTATTCGATGCTATTATCTGCAGCATAACTTGACATGCACCTCCTGGAAATGTAACAGCATGTCGCATCAATGCGGTCCGCAAATATGGTGATTGGTCTGTTCAGTACCATTTCTCCTGTGCATTCCGGGCTACTTTTTCAAATGTATCAATAAGACAATAAAAATATAATCTCATATATACAGAACATTAATCGACCCATTATTATAAGGACTCACAAATATCGGCAAATCCTAACTATCGGAACTGAAGTGAAGGAATGTACAAAGAAGTGGATAAACCTGAGGGATAAATATGTTTGAAACCCAGGAGGGAAAATGTCCCAGCATTTTATTTCTTCCAATCGGCTGCCACCGCATATAAAACACCGGGATGTAAATAACACATAATCCACCAGTACAAGCATAAATGCCTGCAATGTCAGCACTAACATCACAGGATCTACAAAGATTCCCCTCAGAAATCTACATCAGCGAGTGCTGCAACGATTCATTGAATAATTTGAATAATTCCAATATAAAAATCCTTATCACAAGTCTTTACTTTGATGCTTCTTTTAACTCCGTAGCACACCATTGTCACCATGGACAATGTGAAGAAATGCAAATTTGTAGCTGCTCCATCGACCGCTGTTTGTTTTACACAGTGAAAAATCTGCAGTAAGCCTCCAGAAGTTGTTTTAAAGTATGCTGATAAACTGTTAATTCCGTTTAATAATATATTTAAATTGTACTGATTGATGTGGAGAACAGCTGATGTACCAAGGCTGGCCAATCTTTGCTTGGTCATCCTCTGGTATAGACAGCTTGCTGTACTTCTTAGGCACCTTCTTCATCTTTTGAGGAGACATGTAAAGCCTTACCTGCATTTCCAGTATTGGCAGGGCTTTGAGGTAGCAGGTGGTCATTGGTGATGGTTAGGGTTGCACTGGTGGTTTGGCCGTTTAGCGGTGACGCTAGCCTGATGCTGCCGTTCATCTCAGCAGCGCTGGGATTGTGTGACTGGGGGAGCAGATCCTGACCTGCATTGGTGTTGTAGAACATGACTTGTAATTATTCTCATAAGGTTATTTGCTTCTATTATAAAGACGCTAAGTGTTTTCTGAATTCTAGTTCATATTTTAAAGAGCGATCAAATGCAGACAAAGTAACAAAGTACCTTCAAATGAGGTAACTCAACAAAATTTGGCGATTCCTGCAGGGTTAACTGAGTTAAGTTTTACACATGATTAATATGACATGCAATTCCACATACAGTGCAGTCGTGGAATAATATAATTGGTTAATTTTCATTAACCAATTATATTGTCACATTAAGATAAAACGTACTTGGGTAAGGGGAAGAATGTGACAGATAATTCATTTTTTTCTCTTAAGACGAATTTCATGCCCAACAATTTCTACTGCCTTGGCAGGAAAATATCCATCAAAACACTGCATGCAATGCGGTTTTGATGACTGCACTTATTCATAAATAAAAACATAAAATGAGAATAGCTTTAATCTGAAATGCTGAAATCATGTTATAATAAGTCAGAGGGCTGAAATGAAAGCGAGACTGAGCAGAGCTGAGTAGACTTAGCAGGCTTAGTGATACAGCTACATGTCTCCTTCACATTGTGGATGCAATGTACTTTATATCCCCAGATGATACAGCCAAATGGGTGATGTTGATGTGTATGCAGAAGCTGAAAAATGGCCTCCAGTACAGTGTCTTTAGATCTGGTTTTCTGAAGCGGCTCTGAGTTATTATAGTGTGTTTGCCTGACTGAGAAAATCAATAATGATAGTTGAGGGCTTTTATTATTTATTAGTGCTGTCAATGTTAATGCATTAATGCGGTGTTAACGCAGCCACGATTAATGCAATTACAATTTTTAACTCACTCAACCCGTCTGGAGTGCAGGATGGACAAACTTTGGACAAACTGCCCAAAATGCGTTGACAGAGATGTGTATTTTTGGTATTTAATATTTTTGTTTGACCTGTGGCATACGAGGCTGTCTATACCTGATATGGTGAGGGTGATCTCCTGAGGGTTTCCTCCTGCTGTGCCGGAACCAGCAGCTGAAGCCTGGACCTGGGCGAGAGCTTGTGTCAGGCTGGAGTTGTTGATGGTCAGGGTGATCTCCTGACCGCTGCTGCCACCTGCCACTAGCCCAGAGCTTCCCATGACATTGCTTAGGTCATGAGAACCTGCACAACCAACAGCAAGGCATACACAGATGTTTACTTCCTAGTCGAATGTGGCCACTCAGTATGTTTTTTTTCACTTATAGCTGTCATACATACCGGCAGCATCCTGCTCAGATAATCCAGCCATTGTGACCTGCGCAGGTGTGATAGTGGAGGGCTGCAGGGCCAGGCTGGTCAGTGGGTGGATGACAACGTTGGCAGACACTGAGGTGTCAGTCGTAGACATGAGCTGGCTCCCTGAGTGGGAGACCAGACCTGTGTCGACACTCAGGGGCTGCGAGAGGAGACCACCTTGCTGTAGAGTCTGCTGCAGGAGGGCAGGATCAATCTGAAAGGAGAGAGTATTACTTTACATGAAAATGAAAGGCAGCATGTGGGGTGGGGTGGGGGGGAATCAGCAACAATGTTAGGAAATGTATTTTTTGCTTTTACATTATAAAGTAATGATGAGATTTCCTTTCGATGCTTTTAAACATTGTCAGTGTTTTGTGTATGACTTTGTTGAATGACAATGTTCTCATTCCTAGTATGTCTCACTTTGGGATACGCCTTCCTGTCTATTACTCAAAAGCATTTATCTCATTCCACCAATCCTGACTGGCTGGTGACTACATTGGGCAGAACCACCCACCCTTCAGTTGTTTACACTATTATGCAGCCAATAATTATTATTATTATAATTATTATTCAAACATGTCTTCTCACTTTAGAGCACATCTCAACCTTCATTAGGCTAGCTCGACATGGATAATAACACAGAGTTCAGCAGGAGTGATGTGTAACCTGTAGTGTGATGTTGTTGATGTTGCTGGTGTCGATGCCGGAGATCTGGACGTTGGGACACACCAGGTTGGCGGGCGTCAGCTGCAAGTGGATGCCGTCCAGCGTGGTAAGGCCATCTGGGAGAGACACGGTTAAGTCTCCTGCAGCTGAAGCACACACAGACATAAACATAAGTAGATGCTTGACAGGAGAGTAGCTATGTAATTATACGGGATTAGGACAGCGCGAGTAAGACTATAATTAATGATTATCAGATAACTGTTCTTGTCAGAAAAATGTGAGTTGCAGGTTTTCTATGTTGAAACACAACTTTAAGACCAGAGATGAGGATACCCCTGATTTCAGATAACTTAATTTTACATGAGAGGCCATTAGCTGGCATGATCTCCAACACATTGTATGCAGTGCAGTGTTTCTGAGCTACCATTAGCTACCCTAATGGTTCCTTCTGGAAATCTCTATGAGAGCAGAATATCTAATAACAATTTCTTGCCAAAGACTGAGAGACAACAAAGAAAAATTTGGATTCAGTTATTCCCCAGATGATGAAAGAGAGAAGGTGGAGAGGTTTGCTTTCAGTGACATGTGCACTGTCACTTTGTGAGAGCGATGTGTGGGGGAAAAAAGGAACCCTGAATACTGTGCTTGAAAAAGAAAGCATAGGATGGAAAGCAGTTTTGGCTATCTCCTCCACTGTCCTGCTCCAGGTGGAGTGTGGGAAAAGTACATATTTATATGTTGCCAGACTTCATCAACCTAATCGACTCTGTAAAATTTAGAGAAAGTTTGACCGCAGTCCTGCGTTTAGAAATCAGAGCTCCTCCAAAAACCTAAATAATAATCAGAACGACGTCCCTGCATCATTTGTTGTTTCCTTTTTCTTTTATTGGATCACTCTGAATGTTTGGAGATGCTTTAGTAGATTTTTCTCATCACATAAAGACAGATTTCCCTCAAAAACAACCAAGCACTGCGCTGTGGTTTCAGTGAAGGCAGGTTTTTATCTGCTTGGCATTGGGTGCTGTGGTGTAACCCTTTTGTCGCCTTGATGTTGCCAACTGAATATGAAGCATCCAGACGCCATTACAAATGATGATCCTCTGCGGTGCATTTATCATACACCTATCATTTCAACCAGCAAGAAATTTGTAACTCTTGGTGTTATTCACAAAAAATGTGGTGCTGGTGGGTCATCCATAATGCTGCACAGTGATATCTTGAATACTAAGATTGTGTGTGTGTTCTAAACAATACTCCACTGTTCTTGCTGCAATGCTCTTTTTACAGCATTAAAGTGTTGGCTCATTAATTACCCCTACCTGACATGGAGGCGGGCAGGATGGCCTGTCCTACTAGCCCTGATTGCAGTAGATTCTGGTCAAACTGCCCTGTGAGAACCTGGTTAGCTGGGAGGTAAATGCTGGGATCAGCACTGGGTGTTTGCAGCAGTCCCACAGACTGAAGCGCCTCTGATCCAGACGGCTGCTGCCCCTGACTTGGGGCCACAGCCTGCCCAGTCGCTTGGTCTTGACTCTGTCTGGCCTGACTGGAGGACGAGGAAGAGCGCTTGGATTTGCGGCCGTCGCCGTTTGGACGGAAGTGACACTGGATGTGGGTTTTGCGGTGACCTGAAGTTCTGAAGCGGAGTTCGCAGAAGGGACACTTGAAGGGCTTGGAGCCGGTGTGGAGGCGCATGTGCACCTTCAGGCTCCCCTTTGTAGAGAAGGAGGTGTTGCACATATGACAGCTGAAAAGCTTCTGACCTGAATAAGAAACAAAGAGGATGTTATGTGTTGCAAACTGAAAATGAATGGTTGCTCTATAAAAACCCCAGGGTGCACCAACTGGCTTTTGCAATCATCACTTTTCTTTGTGTGTTATCAGTGTGATCAAAAAGCAGCCTTCTTTTTGACCAGCATGTGAATTTTGAATCTTGAATCTAGTCTTGTTTCTTTAATCTGAGAAAGTGAAAAACATCAAACATTTACTGTCAGCCAATAACTTTTAATACACATTTTTTTTTCTAACTTTCTCTTATCTTGATGAACTTGCTTTAGGCGTGCACTTTTCAGTGATCTGGTTGTCCTGTAAAATTCAGAATGCATTTAAAGATGCTATTAATCACATCTAAAGGGCTACAAATGTCAAGGTCTTGGTAGATGAGCTGTATAAGCAATTCCAGCAGTTGGTCTCTCTCTAATCATTTGATTAGGGCCCTTTCCTCCTATTGTAAATATAGCAGGGATATGCACACTTTATTAGCACATGTTTTTATCTAAAAACGTGAAGCGATTTCTAACTTTTCTAACAAGAAGCAACATATTCTACTGATTAACCACTAACCTGTATGTGTTTTAACGTGGCAGTCCAGGGTCGACTTCACTGTAAAACTCTTCCCACATTCATCACACTTGTAAGGCCTCTCTCCTGTGTGGATCCTGATGTGCCTGGACATTGAAATGGATTGCTATAGTTATACTTGCCAGAGCACAAGGACACATGAGAATATCAAAATGATTAATACGTTTCTTTTAAACAAACTAAATACATTATAAAGTAAAGACACACCTCAATATGAATAGGTATGTACAAATTGTTCCCGAAATTGAACCCGAAAAAGATCATTTAAAAAGTGTTTGGGGCGCTACAGTTTTAATAACATGGAGCAGAATCTGAAGAGATTTAAAATGCATTTATTTTGATCTCCTCTCTGATGTCTTCGGTAAGTTTTCCTTGGCTTCATTCTTGAAAAGTATTAGTTGTTTCTAATCTATCCGACATCTACTTAATGCATAAAATTATAGTTTGATGATTTATATCTAAGGCTGTTTGCTATTTCATTTATATGGTTAATGTAATCTACACTGCATTTTCACAGCCCAACTCTAGGTGTGAGGAAACAGTAGAAATGTTAATGCTATTATGCTGTGTCATTATTCAGTTCAGGTAAGCTTTTTTTAAGCTAAATAAGGTCCACAGTCCTTTAGGCCTCCAACCATCAACAGTCACAGTATTCAGACTTTGTCCCAAGCTAACAGACTTCTTCTAAACTGATATACGCAGCACAATACTTACCTGACGAGGTCACTGGGCTTCTTGAAGCTCTTGGGGCAGAAATTGCAGCAGTTGGCAAACTTGGGTTCAGTTTCCAGCTCCACGGCTTTGTCTTTAATCTCGCTGATCCGATCTCTTTCAGCTGCCGACTGGGCGAGTATTCGCTCTGAAACTGAGGCCTCTTCGCCGGGATCCTTTGCCAGTTCGGCCGCCTGCTCTTCAGTGAACGTGATAATTTCCATCCCCCTCCTCTTTGATGTCTTTTGTTCACTTTCTTCTTCATTTTCCTCTTCTTCCACATCTTGACTTGACTCCAGGCCAATAACTATGAAAAAAGAGTCAGTTTTTTTCACTTTCTATCTTTGGGTGACGTTTTATTTTGATGATAGGCAGCTTGGAATGAGACAAAGATGCACTCAGACAAGCTGAAGCCTGATATAGTGTATGTGGACTTGATTAATGCGGCACTCTTCACTGAAGGAAAAGTGGTGTAGGTACAGCTCTGTATAACAGTGTAAGAGAGATGGAGAGACCAGCGAGGTTTTTCCTCTTCCAGCATAAAGATAAAATAAAACACAGGCTATACCAGTGGAAGAGCACTGGATAATGCTAATTACTGGACACAAGTGGATGCATATCAGCTGATTGGCTAAACCATCAGTAGTTTCTGACTGATGGATTACCCATCAGTCAGACGGGTATTTGTTTTTTGTTTTCTTTTGCATGCAAACTTGGCTAAATGGGCAATAATTAGGCGTATTGGTTAACAGAGCACATTAACCAATTTAATTAGCTTATGTACAAAAAGACATAAGTAAACAGTAGGTAACCAAATAACTTTCCACATCTGTTTAAGCAGAGGTCTGGCGGACCATATGGCTGCGATATAGTTTCATATAAATGCAGTATAACTAAAGTTTATCACTCTATGCACCTTGGAAATGAAGGTAACATTAGTGTAAACAGTATAGCTAAAACAGAGAGGAACACGGCGCGACCCCTGACCCCACTCCTGTCACATGTGGTTCAAAGTCTTTAGTTTTGAGTTGGAGTGCGGAGTACAGTAATGCTTACTTTGATCGTCCACGGCGTGCTCCTTTTTCATGTGCCTCTTACATAGCAGGCTGGTCCGGAAGCTCTCATCACATATGGAGCATTTGAAAGACTTGATGTGGATAATCATGTGGCGGTTCAGGCTGCCATTTGTGGTGAATGAGGCATCACAAACATTACACTTAAAGGGCTTCACTCCTGTTGGGAGGACAGAACAGAGGTGTTGTGTGATGCTTGTGACAGCCTCTAGGGTGAACATAAAGAGTTGAAATGTCATTGCTGTTACTGCCAGACTTACAAATTAAAATATTAAAATGAAATCAATGTCATGTTTAGTATGTTTAATTCATATACTTATACCACCTTTGAAGGACTAGAGTGTGGATAATTTAGGCAAATAAGGATGACACTGTGAAACATTGTATCACCTGTATGTGTATTCAGATGGGACTTAAGTACTCCAGCTGATACAAAGGCTCGTCCACAGAGGTTACATCCGAATGGTTTCTCCCCAGTGTGAGATCTCACGTGCTGTTTCAAGTGACTTGACTTTTTAAAGGCTTTACTGCACCAATTGCACCTGATGATGGGATAGAAAAACCCAACATGAATGTATGAATCACTGTGAATCATTATGAATTATTGTCATTTATCAGAGCTGGAACAGTAATGGAACAATTCTTAACATATAATCATTTTATTAAATTTTTAATAATATAGCAATATGTTAGTGGACAGATGATTAACACTGCTTAAAGTTATTTGTGAAATACCGAAAGGTCATAAACACAAGACAGCTTAAGAAAACGGCGCCTTGCCTTTCGCTACCATGTTGTATTTTAACTGGTGGTTTTGTGCAACATCCGTTAGTCTTTTCTTAAATGTGACCATAAACCATAAAAGCATAAGGCATTATCTGATAGTGATAATAAAAGAAAGAGAAGAAATGCAGGGCAGAGGCAGAGGACATGATGAAGCAGAATCCCTGGGCTGTATTGCAATGATAGGCCACTCATCAGTCAGGTGAGCTACTGTGAGCTATTTGTGAAAATATCCTTTACATCATCTGCCAGAGCCAAACTGAATGATTTAGTACAAACTACTGACTCGGCTTTTTGAAGATAAAAGAGTTTGGCCCAGTACTTTTGTCCACATAGTGCAGTTAATGTATTTAGATTTATTTAGAAACAGAACTATTCTCTGGTCACTTATATATGTAATGTATGGATAGACGGCAAACTGTCACTATCAAACTGTCACCAACTATATAACTAGAAGTAAATTAAAAAAAACCAATGATATTGAATTTCATTTACAAATCCCTAAATAAGTCAAAATAAGTAGAAAATATCCCGATGTAAATCCATTTCAACATAATGAGAAACCTGAGACACGTGAGCAAATACATCTCTGGGCTTGTAAAAAAGTTTAAACTGAAAGATGCTCATAACAAAGTTAGGTAAAGTTATTAAGGACAAAGTTAGAAACCACCTGCCTCCTCAAGGTCACTGCTTAGATCATTAACCTCTTTAGGCTCTGAAAAAAGGTTTGTTTGGGTGATTTAGGTGACACAAAATTAATAACAACACCGTAGATCAAGGAAAAAAAAGACACTAGAGCCTGGCAGAGGTTTATGATCAATGATCATGTCAGAAAACCAAGTCGGCAGCATCCAGACTCATCAGGCGTAAGTGCTGCAGAAATCAGCTCTAAATGGTGGAATGAGCAGACTGACACTACCCTTGAATTACCCGTAGTCTGTAAAACTGCTCTCAAACAACACAAGGGCACATTTTCTACTCTGATGAGATAAAAATTGAACTCTTCAGTCTGAATGCCAAGTGCTGTGGTGTAAACCAGGTTCTGCTCATTGTACGGTTGAGATCACTTCTATAGTGGATCAGAAGTCAAACCAGGAGGAGGTAAGTCATGATGATTGAGGAGCAGATTGTGGACAACATAAGAATGGGCAAAGATTTACTTTAAAGTACCCTCACTTGTAGCAAATATAACAAGAACAGCTTTGGTAATGTCACTGAATGTCCTGAATCATCTGGTCTAAAGCTCCACTTAAGCAGAAAAAACTGGAGAGGAGACCTATGACTAAAGCTCAGAGAATGACCTCCATCTATCCTGACAGATTTCTGAAATAATTTATCAAAGACAAATTGCAGAACCTGCCTTCGAGAAATAGGGGTGCACAGACAGCCAAGTGTGAAAGTGTATAAGCTGTAACTCCAACTTCTGATGTTTATAAAAGATTTAAACACTAAAGAGGTGGGAGTCACTTCTTAAGACACTCATATAGGTAAATGGAAACACACACACATACATACAAAAAGAAAAAGTGATCAAAGTACACCTGTAGGCTCTCTTAGTGTTGTCGTCACAATCTTCCTGGTACTCCTGTGTCTCTGTATGCAACTGGAGGTCGTTTTGACCGCTCTGCTGGAGAAGCCCATTCGTCTGCATAAAAAAAGATCAACTTTTTCAACTTAAAAAGCATACAAATACATGTACATTTTCATGAACAGGGAATAAATGAAGTTACTGACATTATTTTACACATAATATATGCATAGTAGATTCTACAGACTGTATATGAAAGAACATCCTGTGACCCACTGTGTATTTTAGCATTTTATTTGCTACTGTAGAAATAATACACAACATTTTGGGCTATGTAGAAGAGAGCCGTCTCTCTATATCCGATCCAGTGAGCTGATTTGAACCTAGTGAAAACACGATTTTTAGTTTCAGATGATTGCACTCTAATGAAAATGTAACTATGAATATAAAAAGAAGGAAGGAAAGCTACTCATAACTCACCACCTCAGCAGGGGGAACATGAAGCAGATTTGGGGGGTGATAGCTGGATGAAAGGGCCTGAGACTCCAGGGTGCTGGAGTCCTGCAGCTGCTGGACAGTAGAGAACTGGGACTGATTGTAGCTCGTTTCAGTGATGGTGAAGCCTACATGGAGTCAGATGAGAATAATCAGTCTCATTTATAGTCAAATCCAAAAATCTAATATTTGGCTGACAGCAATATTGGGTCTACCTGAAAAAAAAAAACAAAACAAAACAATATCACTTATTTTGAACTAAAAACATATTTCACTTATTCTCAAGCCATACGTTCACTGTGAACTTTTGGCTTGAAAACGCTGCCACTTTCAAAGCAAATAATAATAACACCAGGAATCTATGAAATCTGAAAAAGTGTTTTTCTACGATCTGCATGACAGCAAAATATCAGTCAGAAACTTAGCCAGCAGGGAGGATGGCTTTTACTGATTAAAAAAAAAGAAAGAAGCTGAACTCAACACTATCAGTCTTCCAAAGTGTCAGACCACCCCTGGGATTTTAGCCTGCAGCAGAAAGGTGTTTTATTGTTATAGCTGACATTGTTTGTTTATCTGTGCTCTTCTTTTCTTTTCTTTTCTTCACTTCTTCCTGAAAAAAGTGTTTTCCCCCTCACTGTTGCAAAGCGCTTGCTCAGTGGGGATCTCTAGGTTACCTTTATAATACTGTGAGGTCTTTACATTACAATGTAAAGCTTCCCTTGAGATAACAGTTGGCACGCTGCATAATTAAAGCTGAACTGATGTTATGTGATGTACACTCTAGACGCTGGAGGAGACTGCATCTCTTTGCAATAGTGGATTCAACTGAACTGGCTGCCAGCTGGTTGTATTCCGGTTATATTCCTATGTAAAGTAGGACTGTTTCTTTATAGGAGCACTGTTTCCTGTTAAATTGCTGTCCTGGAGTAACTAGGTCACAAGTAGTGGAGGAATTCCTGAATTTCTGTTCCAAATCTATGACATCCTGGCTGGACTGAATGCTAGTAGCTACAGATGAAAATAGATTAGCAATTTTCACCAATGTACCACCGTTAACTGCTATGTTAACACAAACATAGCAACTGTTTGTGAGTGACGGCAAACCTGGTCTCCATCTTCAAGGTAACCATTTCAAAGGCAACAAGACTGCAAGTTCATTGTACCCGGTCACAATAATTTTGTTCACGTCGCGACCTCCAACCACTGTTTTCTCTAGTGTGACTGTAGCATTAACAAAGTGGCAGTGTGGGCACGTTTTTTATGTGACACTTTTAAGAGCCGCCAAATGTGCAGCAGAAACAGTGTGTGAACCTTAAATCAACCACAGTGTAGTTACTGTAAACAACACAGATATAAAGTAGCAAGAAATACAGGACCCCCAGAGACCAGTGTCATTAGCTGTAGTACTTCACACCCTAGTAAATAATAAGGCTTCAGTCCTGACAGCAGACCTGCAGGAATAAAAATATAAATGAATGATGAAAAGCCTAGCTAATCATACACATCAAATTTGCACTCTTCAGAAATTTTCATTCTTAAAATGACAACAACTCCAGCTCTGTTTATGTCAGATTTAAAGTTCAACAGAATCTCTTGAACCTCCTCACAGAACTAAAAAGTTCAGTCTGCCTCACAGATGTTTTAATGCTGATCACAAAGGAAGGCGGCAGTCAGCCAGCATGGTGACTTAGTGCGAGAAGAAGAGACAAAAATACGTTTGAGAACACAATGATTTCAAAAGACACATTGAGATACCGGACACGTTGTCAGAGGGTATATATAGTTTGATGAAATTAACTGTTGTTGTGTTTGTTTTGGGAATTGTAAAGAGTTTTCCTTTCCTCCTTGACATTTCATAACTAATATGGCCAATACCTACACTTGGTGTGTTAAGCCTGATCGCAGAAAGTGTGAATATAATTAAAGGTACTATACATAAGGTACTACTGCTATTTCTATGTTTATACCTTGTGTTAGAGCTTGCTGGTCAAACGAAGACTGAGGAAGTGCTGGTGTCTCAAACTGGCTGATATTCTGAGGCAAAGCATGCTGGGTAGTCACATATGAGTCTGTCGTGACAAAGAAAGAGATGCAAAGCAACAAGTTAGTTAGTGCTCACAGAAACAAACAGTGAAACAATATTTCCACTGTTAAGCCTTCAGTTGAGGTTAAAAATCAAGTTACATATCAGATTTCCTAACTAACACAGCTCATCATGCACAGTTAAGAAAACTGAGAACATTCTTAGAATAACAAAAACAACTGTGTGTTATGTGTGACAATATTTATTTATAACTATCATATAAAAATACTATAATCTACACTTTGTTTTTTTAGCAGTGTACCTTCTTTAAAATGCAAAGTAGATTTGCTGTCAGTATAATAATGAAGTCTTATCAAATATTTGATAGCTGAGGTGAAGATTATAGAACCTGACTACATGACGTACATTTTAAATATAGAGAGTTTTCAGGTGTCAGCTAGGATGAGCTGTGTTTTTCTGGAGATGACTTTCAATTTTTTTTAAGGGACCAGATCCTCGACGTTAGAGAGGGATTACTTATCGTTCTATTACTATCCTTAGAGTGCTAAAGCTCTGGAGGCTGTGTGCTGAGCTATACTGCGTGAAACCAAATGTGTTGGTCTACAGAGCAAACAGATGGAGACAAAGGGGAGGTGCATTGAAGTTCTTCTGCTCTCTGACACATGGTTCAGAAAAGTTTTCAGTGCAATGAAAACTAAATCAGAAAACTTTCTTGAAGTTGAGTCTGAGTTTTTGGAAGAATTCGGTAATTTAACTCTACATTTTCTCTGTAAAATAAAGTTCCAGTGTTACGGCTTTCACGAGTTCCACTGAATATTTCACAACTTGCACATATTCCATCATGTAAGGTAACGTGCATTCGGCTGCTCTTACCTTCTCCTTGTACAGTCAGGGGTGCATCCAGTGTCACTTGCTGGCCTCCATTTACAACCTCTGTCTGGCCCAGTCCCAGCATGCTCTGCTGCTCTGCTGTTTCAGCCGGGGCTTGCTGGAGAGTGTCACCCTCTATTTCCACTTGCATGTCATGGGCTACAGTGCCAGCTCCCAGGGGGTCTTCTCCTGACTGGGGTTGTAGCTGCTGGGCCAGTTCATACCTGGTTTGACAGGACATAGCTCTGATTGGTAGATTTACAGAGCACAACAACATCTCTGTCAACAGTCCAATACATCTGTGAAAAAGCGTACTGTCGGAAATCAGACCTGTGCGTCTTCATGTGTTTCCTACAGTTAGGTGATGACTTAAAGGTCTTCTGGCAGTAGGGGCACATGTAAGGTCGCAGGTCACTGTGAGTGGTCATGTGGCGCCTTAAGCTGCCACTGGTGGTGAACGTTGTGTCGCACATACAACACTTGTATGCCTTTAGCCCCGAATGTGTTCGGATGTGAGCTTTGAGGACTCCCGAGGAGGCAAAACTGCGACTGCACTGCACACACTTGTAGGGCCTTTCTCCCGTATGAGACCTGGCACAATTCAAAAACAGGGTCAGTATTTAGTGGCACATCAAGCAGCCTACAAGGTACCAGCACACTGCTGAAGATGGGTTTCTGAGGCATGCTGCCACTACTAAGGAACAAAACAGACAGAATTCATCCTTAGTACAAGGTGGAAAATCACTATGCATGGTCTGGCATGACCTGTCAGGATGATACATTACTTGATAAACCTGAATTTTTTAAGTATCAGTACAGGTTCATGGGTAATTCAAGGGCACTGTCAATCAGTAGGGGTAGGCAGACATAGATCCTCAGCTTGTATTACAAGTTAGAACTCAAAATCTGCCAGAAAACAAGAATAACGAGGCACCAGCCATTAAAAAAAAGCACAACAAACATGACAGTATCATTATTTATCATTATCCTCAAAGACAATTGACTAGATTTCTGTCATAAAGATTGGCAAGAAAGTTCAACAGATACACTGAGCAGAGCAGCTGAGTGATTAGACTACTTATTGCTCTCCATCCATAAATGACAGGGTCATTTGAAACACGGTTAATAAAGTTCCTGTACTGTTTAGCCGTGTGTGGTGTAAAACAAGTAAATAAAGTCTTGTTTAAGGGTAAAGTGGGTTTGCTGAATATAACCCAGTTATTTGTCTTTTTCAACTGTACTTCCTTGACACTGTGGATCCTGCCAAAAACTAATTTAAGAACCAAAGATGTGTCCTCTTTTCATGGCCCTGATGACCTGCGGTGTTCTCCAAACTCCTCTCCTCTCATGCAGTATCTGACTTGTTAAATGTCAAATCAATTTCAGTGATGCCTCTTCTGTTCTGCTCTTCTCACCTCCAGCTTTCAACATATGTGGAAGGGTGGAGAAGTCCCAGAAGGGAGATTTCTTCTTTAGGGTATATATTCTCGTCACCTGTGTCGTAGTCTAGAAAGAAACTAGCAACTAGCAACAGATTACGAAAAAAAAACAACTTGCACTGGCCCTCAAACAGCCATTGTGATTTTACCCTTTGAGACTATGCACTGAAACAACACTATTACATAGAAGCTTTACCTGACATGCTGTTTAAGGTGACTTGACTTCTTATAGGCTTTACTGCAGTATTGGCACTTGTATGGCCGATCATTGGCCACAACATCCAGGTACTGTTGAAAAGCCAGACGGGGGTTTTGGGATGGGATGAGACCTGTTAAAAACAACATGTGAGCTTACAACTGCTCGTCTTCAGTGTGGTGAAAAGGTGAAAGACTTTTCATTCTGCTGCCTGAACTGAGTGACCAAAATTTGCTGGTCAGTACATTTCAATCTAGAACAAATGTCAAAGCAGATAACGCAGCATCACCCAATATTTGTGAGTATGTGCCTGTCACCATGTCCTCTTACCAAAGTCAGTGATGAGGATGGGTTCCTGCAAGGGGATATCTGGTAGAGGTAGGTTGCTTTTGGACACTTTGGCTTTGTTTGCTTTCCGTGGAAATTTATGCTTCTTCTGCTGCAAGCTTTTGAAGTGAGAAGCGATGTGTGTTTTCCTGTGGCCCGACGTACGAAAGATCTTGTCGCAGTGAGGGCAGGGGAAAGGCCTCACACCTAGAAAAGGTCAGGGAAAAATTAACATTTCGAAAAATTAAAATTTAGAGAAGAAAGTTTTCTAAACAACAAAAAAATATAAATTCACATAGAGGTTTCAAAGTTATTAACTAAATCAATGTGGGCACATAACACATATAAAAAAGATATGCTGTCGTAATTTGCTTTAATTTTGGCTACATAAGGTTAAAAGCCTTCATTTAGAAGGAAACAGTGTATGAAGCAAACAGATATAAAAAAGCACGAAGCTTTTGGAGACATGGCTGAAAACATATTTATCAAAAGCTTTACCTTAGAACTAACACACAACCAGCGCTAAAGTAAACGCTAAAGAGAGTGCCACTGCACAACAATTAGAGAGACAAAAGCTAATGCAAAGGCGCACATAGTAGCTCAAAAACATACAGCGTAAACAGCATATACATGAATACAAATGCGGGCTCTGGCTGTAGTGGCACCATTAGATTTACGCAGGCCCTGCTTGAGCAATTTGTTGCATAATTTACCACAACATATCTTATTTATTCTAAATAACAGCGGCTGAAACATAATATTAAGAGCCCACATAGTTCTCCTTTAGCTTATGCTTACAGTGAATATGCTAGAATAACAAGTAAATAATGTAACATAAGTAGTGACTCTAAAGTGAAAAGTGCTGGTGTTGCTTTGGCTTTAAGAGTGACCCCTTCACAAAGCGGACCTGCTTCTCACCTGTATGCAGCCGCATGTGTACTTTCATGCTGCCAGAAGTGGAGAAGCACTTTAGACAGCACTGACACTCAAAGGCCTTGATACCCGTGTGCGTCTTCATATGTGCTGTGAGGGTGCTCTTGACAGCAAAAGCTCTGAAGCACTGTTTGCACTTGAAAGGCTTCTCGTGGGTGTGGATGCGTATGTGTCGAACAAGGTCACTGGGCTTCTTAAACTCCTTGGAGCAGTAGGGGCATCCGTGCCAGCGAACACCATCCTCTTCCCTGATGGAGCCTAGAAAGGACAGAACATAATTCCATTAAAAAAAAATAAATTAAAAAAAAAATAAACAATTATCTCTGTAACAGCATTTATTTCAAAACTTATACTAAAGGAATAAAATTAATGTTACTGAAAGGATTAAATTCTAACACCAAAATATCCCCTCCTACCTGGCATTTGTATAGGTTTCTTAAAAATGCTCCTCTTTTTCTCCCTGATCAGTTTGTCTGTACTTTGCACTTTCTTGTTTTCCACAACAGCGCCATCGGTCGTTTGGTTCTGTGACTCTCTTGGTGGGGCGTCACTCTGGGGTTGGACCACACTCAGCCCGCTGTTCTCCAGAGCTTGCTGCAGTACCGGAGGAGAACCACCAGAACTTACAAAATAATATACATGCACACCTCACACACACACATACACAAGCGATTTCAAAGAACCACAGCAATGGATTTGAAAAGAAGCAATCAACTGAGCAATCAAGATGTGATTGAAGTGTAAACTTAGAAATTACAGTCGTCTTTACAAAATCATTTCATTTTTAGGGGTTTAAAAGTAAAACACACACACACACACACGCACACTAACATCATTATAAATCAAGGGATTTTTGTTATTACTTGAAAGACAACCCTTTAAAGTGCACGACCTGTGGGCATCAGTCAATACAGAGTTTCTTTTAACAAATTGGACACAATATTGTGTTGTGTTGTTTTTTAATGGAAAAGCAAAATCGAACACAGGAATGCTGCTTAAATCTTTGAAAACACTGAAAGTGATTATTTTAAAATAGCTTATTATTCAGGTACTAATGATTTTAATGTGACCATTAAAAATTTTATAAGCCATGATGCAAATCAGAGTTCAGTGACAATCATATCGTATCATGCCGGGGAGTACAGGCTGTATTAAACTCTGTGATGATACTCATCTCTAAAAGTTCCTAGTGCACATTTGTTAGACTGCCCTCTCCCCTGGATGAATGATGTTTGCAGAACAGTGAAAAAATCTTGACATTAAATCACCAATTGAACACAGAGCATATTATTTTATTGTACAGTCATGACTCAGGAGTCTTTTTACTTTGAAAAGTACCTTCTGTCTAAATATATCAAGTTTATGTGCAGTGTTTAGTCCATTCTCACTGAGTGGATCTGAGGTGATGTTTGAAGTTTAATGTAATGTACAAGCCGGGTCTGCGAATTGTAGCCCACATTGTGACTGGATACTGCTTTTTATATTGTAACAATCATGCCCCTCACCTGTAGGATGTCCTGGTTAATGGCAGCTTCCATTGTAATGGCTGGCTCTGGGGGCTGGGGCTGGGCTGCCTCCCCACTGACCTGTTCGGACAGCTCAAGAAGTTGTTGGATGACATCTGTCACTCCCTCTCCACCTTCTGGCACTCCTGGAGCCTGACCTGTTGTCTCAGCCTCCTATAAAAAGACAAAAACAAGGTGAGGGGAACAAGAAAGACACAGGGCAATGTGACGAAGACCTGGGACAGGCCACAATTTGTGGGATGACTTAACATTTAGTAGGGGCTCTGTTGAGCATGAAACAAAGCACTGGTGATTGTTTAATAAAATATTAATGCCCTCATTATTTATGCACATATTAATACGGAGATACAACATCAGAGAGACAGACAGACAGGTAATTAATCACTAAATAATAAAGGCTGTAATTAATAACCCACTAACGACAAAATAATACAAAAACACACCATTATCGTTCTAAACTAGGGAGACGACTGCATTTTCTGACTGTATGCCAGGTCAAATTTGGCAGAAGTCGTTCTTGATTGTTCTAGTGCAGAGAGAAATATTTTACTAGGCCAAAAATAAAAGACGGTACTGCTCTTTTAGTGCAAATGAAATGGAAGTTTTTGAGTTTCTGGCAGTGGTGGCATGGACGTATTGAAATGCCAATTGCAAAAAAACAAGCCACAATCATGATCTACCACAAAAAAAACAAAACAAACACTCAAACCCTTTATCCTGTGCAGTTAAGTTATCTTCAGATAGAGAAAGAAAAAGCTGGAAGGAAATAAAAGTCCACAATTTGTGAAGCATTATCAGTAGCAGCGCCTCTGGGGTTCGCTAAAGCTACCAACCACAGTGAATCAAACTAGACTTGTCTGAATTCAATACGGCAAAGGCTTTTTTTTTTCTTTTTTTTTAGTGCTGCACTTTGTTTTTTCTGCTGCTGACACATTGAAAAAAAAATGCTAACAATTCTGAATCCTAATCGAGTTATGGGTATCTACTTCTTTACCCAGGGGGAAAAAAAAAAGCAAGAAGCACAGAAAAACTGCATCATTTTCTGAAATAAGCAAACAGCTTACGTATGAAGTAATTTGTGAAACAAACTCCAGTGTGTCTCGTTAACATTAAACATGAGGACCACAGGACACTTCAAAACAGTATGAGCAGATGCTGGACCAGAGAAATGTTTTCTAGCGGATGCTCTCTTGTTTGCTACATGAGCCTCTCTTACCGAAGTGCTGGATGGCACCTCAATCACAGATATGTGCATTTTGCTGATGTGGGCGTTCAGACTGCCAAGTTTCTTAAATACACAGCTGCAGTCCATGCACGGGAACAGCGGCACCCCTTTGGTCTGTAAGAGAACACAAACACAGACAACATATTACAGCTAGCTGCTGTATGTGTTGCTTTAAACTGACCCGCTCTGCAAGTCATTAACCAAAGAAAGAAATATATTAATATTTCCACATATGTCGGAGTGTTAAACTGGACAGAGAGGTAAACGCTGTATTTTCTCCTTTGTATTGAATATAAATGCAGCTGAAGTGGCTGAAGTAGATGTTAAACTAACTCTAAAGATCAGAGGAAACTGTATATAATACTCACCCTGTCACTCGTTAATATTTTATATTAACCTTCTACAGTTGATGAACTCAAATTTGTGTTTAAGTCTACAGGGCGTGATCACGAAGCTCCAAAATCCTATATACTGTATAAAAAATAAATAAAACATTTAAAATTGGTAAGTCTCCCCTTCAAGGACATCTTATCATGGAACCGTAATCCACGTTTACGTGGAAAGTTCAGTTTCCCCATGGACAAACTTGCTAACAGAAAAACTAAAAAAAAAAGGGGGAAACTTAAAAAACTGGTCAAGAGGGCCAGCTCTGTCCTGGACTGTCCTCTGAAGTCCATCGAGCAGGTTGGGGAGGAGAGGGTGTTGTCTAAGCTAACATCCATCATGGACAACACCTTCCACCCCCTGCATGAGACTGTACGAGCACTGAGCAGCTCGTTCAGCAGTAGACTTTTACACCCACAGTGTAAGAAGGAGCGATACCGCAGGTCATTCCTACCAGCAGCTGTTAAGACTGTATAACACAATTTAACATGGTTATCCCGCTCATCAGCTGTCTGTTCACTGTAGATTTCACCCGAATCACCCCCCCACGCACACACTCTCGTGTACATATCTCTGTACAATTGTCTATACATTTCTGTACATTTCCTGTACTATCTGTATATATGAACCCATCTGCTTATGTATATAAGACCACTTTTTGTGTTCCCCTCCCTTCTATATTTCTATTCCCCTTGCTAAAAGAGCTATGTAACACCAGAATTTCTCACTTGTGGGATAATAAAGGTTATTTTATTCTATTCTAAAACAATCCACGTGTGAACTTTTGTGTTGAGAATCAGAGCTTGCTAACATCCCGAGGCCAAAACGCAGTTTGGGGAAAGCTGTTTCTTTTTAAATCAAGGCAATTTTCGCTAACAGCCCACGTGTCTCACCAGACTATGCTCTGCACAACTTTATATGCTTCTTCAAAATAAGACATAAGCTGAAGCATGTTGATTACCGTGTGTTGCTAAGGACCAGTGCAAGGGGATAAAACAGGACTTAAATGTTTCAGAATCATCAGTATCAGAATCCGAATGCTTTATTAATCCCTGAGGAAATTATGTGGTTACAGTTGCTCCAAGACAATAAGAACAGTACTAAAGACTGAACTATATTTAAGAAAATACAGTATATTACGAAGTTTACAAAATATAAGAAATAGCTCTAATATTTACAAATAGCTTATTTATAATGGACAGAGTCACAGAACTGTAAAACTGGAACCTGTGGGCTTCTATCAATATCTATAACTATGTGCGTGAGAGAAAGTCCTAGCAACATAAAGAGTGCATACATCAATAAATAAATCACTCTTTCAAGCTGTTTTAGACCTAAAGTAAGCTTCTTTTGGCTGCTCTGCTGCTAGAATCAGCGATCTTTCATGTGTTAGGCACATGTTTTTTAACTACTACACTATAGAGCCACTGTGTTAGACCTGAAGTATGATGTTTATGAAAAAATAATAAAGTCCAGTTAGTTTTTCAAATCCTTATAAAAATCCTTTAAACTGAGCAAATGTGTAGTTAGAATGCTGAAGAACACGTCCATAAATGAAAACACAGCAGCAATTTGTGAGAATGAGGCATGTCTAATGTTTAATCTAAATGCAGTTACAAAAAAAAAATTCTTAAAATCTATGGGTCTTTTGAGGAACTTTTGATTGCTTTTCCTGTGAGGGTAAACCACTGGTGAAGTAGATGAAGGTGGTTCAAGCCTGTATTCACTGGAAAGATGCATTTGGAGTATGTTTAGAAGAGTGTGGGGCATATGAAAGAGCCCCAGAAAGGTATCATCAATGCCAGGGTGATGGGCTTGTTCCATTGGCCTGTGCTGGTTTGGAACATATGGGACAGATGGCTGGACTCAGGAGGACTGTTATTTTCTTGTAGTGGTGATGATGAAGAGGGAGAAAAGGACTGTAGAAGATGGGGAATAACCAGAATAGATGATCATATGGGGTGTCGGTAAAAAGGGTCAGGGTATAGATGGCCACAATGACAAAGGACTCATGACAGAAATATTGTCTGTGGAAGATGAAAAGGGAAGACGACTAAAACTGTATATACAACAATAATTCTACTATTATTGAAATACATATCCATCATATACAATAACACACACGCATATACATATGTACACACACATACAGGCGGACAGATAGATAGATCATATATCTGCTAGTAGTGGTCTGTCTGTTATTGACGCCTTTTTCTAATAAATGCCGGGTTTGAAAACATGTCACGACAAATAGACGCCGGTCTCCAATAGTAGCCGGGTGACCTTCGACCAGGGAGTCCCTCCGCGCTGTCGTCGGTCCTCCCGCATCTCATCACTCAGCCAGCTGTTTCCAATCAGCCGTCATCTACAACCTGCGGCATTTAAGCTGGATGGAGCGACCGTCAAAGTGGGATTATTACACTGAACTGGAACTGTCGGCTAGCGAACCTGCTAACTGTGATTTTCTGGTCTTTTACTTCCTCTTCTGGAGAGTCGGGCAGAGAGAAGTTTCGGGGAGTACCACTCGTGCACTGGGCTACCACAGACAAGGAGACACTTGGGAGCAAAGGAGGAGCACAATTGGAAACTGCATTATTTGTGAACTGTTGGAATATGTTTTGGAGCATTGTAAGTAAACACACTGTCTTTTCACCTCAGTCTAAAAACCGCGCCTGGGTCCTCTTTTCCTCTCACTTCTGTGACAATTCTGTCTGAGAAGGGAATAAGAGCTGGTCTCCAACAACCGCCGGTCTCCTTTAAACACCGGGCCGGCCGAATAATTTTTTTTGAATAAACGCTGGGGCTACTATTGGAACATATACTATATACATACATACATATATATATATACACACACACATACACACACAGTATGTTGTGCTGTATACATACAGTACCACATACTGTACTACATACTACATACATACAGTATGTAGCTATACTAGCTTTAGCTTTTGTTCCTGCACTCTGAAAAACTACCTGCTGTGTGTGTGTGTGTGTGTGTGTGTGTGTGTGTGTGTGTGTGTGGTTTACTTTGAACCCCTTCACCTTCAAATAAAATCTGTAATTTATTTCTCTCTAATTCTGTCAAATCCAATGTAAAAGTCTACACTTCAACTACACTAATGTGCAAGT
>VURO01003147.1:17013-28393 GCA_015108175.1 Pelvicachromis taeniatus | reverse complement strand
GTTCCTTAAAGTAATTTTTTTTCTAATACAGTAGCAATAAAAGCCTGTGTGTGTGTGTGTGTGTGTGTGTGTGTGTGTGTGTGTGTGTGTGTGTGTGTGTGTGTGTGTGTGTGTGTGGTTTACTTTGAACCCCTTCACCTTCAAATAAAATCTGTAATTTATTTCTCTCTAATTCTGTCAAATCCAATGTAAAAGTCTACACTTCAACTACACTAATGTGCAAGTCTTGAGTCACCTGTCATTTCATTGTATTTTGCTTCCTTGAGAGGAGCTTCTAGTAATGCAAAAGCAAGCTAAACAGAGTTCAAAGTTCACACTCTGGGCTTATTTCACCACAGACCTGACAGCAGTAAAGACTGGAACGTGATTTTTACAAAGTCCACTGGATGAGTTAACGTAAAGCTGCTGAAATCACTTGGTTGTGAAACACTGACAGTGTATGAAGTGTGTGGGACCGAGGTATCCTCCACCAGAACTAGCTCTTACAGTTTCTCATCCAACCCCATTTTACAAAAGTCAAAAGCCAGCTATAACTGGAGATGGCTGTAGTAGATGATCAGTCTAACCTACATGGTGTGAAAATGTAGTGAATGAATATGCATAATATTCTGTACTTTACTTTCAGAAATGCAATATTTGGATGAAATTTAGATGTTTCAAACATTTAAAATCTAATGCCATAGATTCAACAGTGTTGGGTTAATATGATACGCATATCGTAAATTGCTGTTTTACCAATCAAACGACTTAATGTTCTGACTAATATTCTGCAGCTGATTTTAAAACACAGATTCACAGGAGAACAACTTTTTTCCAAAAGCTTCAGCACTACGATCTGTGTCAAGCAAAGGCTTTGGATGCCATTAAACACTTTCTCCCCCTGCTCCTCGGTAACCACCAGTTCATGAAATCTATTGTGAATAACCCCAGACTTTGTTGTTGTTTTGTTTTAAAGTGAGCCAAATGTACAAACTGTCTACAAAAGCAAAGCTAAAGACCTCTTGTGAAAAACTGATGCATTATTCAAAGGGTCCAGCTGTTGGGCTCTCCAGTTCAATCAACTGGCCAAATCACCATCTTTTATCGTGGAATACACAATGGTGTGGTGCAGGTAAGACAAAACACACTTCAATTCATTTGACCGATTGAACCGCTGACAGAAAATTATGCAACGTTTTACTCAAAACCACTTTTTATTCACATTTCAAATAACAGACCACAACCAGCCATTTAATATGATTGCCAATCTCTGACAGCTCATTAAAGTAACCTAAGTGTGAAGTTTTTTATTAATCAGTAAAATCTTTTGAAAGAGCCATAATTAAAACACCTCCGCTTTAGTAACAAAGAAGGATGTGCTGATATATTTGTAGCAATTTCCTGTATCTCTTCTTTAGGTGTATAATTTAGTCAGTAGCTTGATTTATATTTATATTGTTTAAGCAAACTGACTGTAATGATGAGAATTTTACACCTCCTTGCTTCTGACTATAATAAAGTTCAGACTGTGTGTGCTACAGAAGAGCCAGGCAAACCTATTTCTCTCAGCAGCCAGGTTGGCTGAAGTGAACTAAATTAGTTTATGGCTTGGTGTGCAAGCACAAAAGATCATTCATGCTCACCCAGCGCTGCTCATTGTGATGAGGGATCTTTACAATCACACAGCCACAGAGCTGAGTTAGTTCAGCCACATTACAGGAAGTAGTGATTTTAAACCAGGAGATACCACCGCCTCTATAAATCCAACCATTAACTAGATCAGTTTATAAATTCTAGAAACAGACACAGCCAGACACACAAGAATTTAGGTACCCAGGGAGGTCTATGATGTGTGTCCTTTTTTTGACCACTCACCCACAGTGTAGCACTAAGTGGAAGACTTGACAGACCCCATTTAGCCTCACTGACTATATCAGGAAGGATAAATCAGCTAGGCTGCAAAAAATGGCTGCTGTGAGGTGTTTACAAAGGAGTAAAATCAAACAAGGAACCTAATTCCCTTTCTAACACACAAACAATATGACAGTGCCGTGCTTTGAGTATAACAAGCTGTGAACAGAGGTTCTGGCAAATTAGTGTGTGACTCAACAAGATACATATACATACATATGTATATACATATATGTATGTATATACATATACACATATACATACACATAGGTTCATGCTGAAGCCATGTCTGTGTTTTTACTGTGCTCTTACCTCAGAATGAACCCTCTGAACGTGAGAGTGCAGGTTCCCCTTCTGGGAGAAGGAGGCAGGGCAGAACATGCAGAGGTGAGGTTTCTCCCCGGTGTGTCTCACCATGTGAGTCTGTAGCACCACCTTCTGGTTGAAAGCCTTGCCACAGTGCGAGCACTTGTAGGGTCTCTCACCTGCAGAGGAGGGCACGATCAGGTCAAGAATCAGGCTGTAATAACTGATGACAAACTGTTACTTTAAAGACAATGGGAAATTTAAATTAATTAAATTAATCTAAATTAATCCCTTGTCATCTCCAGAAAATTTGACAACAAAATTAAACTATTTCTGGAGACATTGTCCCACAATATTACCCACATATGTGAATGTCAGTGGTATAATATCCAATTTTGTTACAGTACAACTATGCAATTTGGTCACCTTGGTAACAACATAAGGCTGGTATTACTTCAAGCTAAATTAAGATGACTCAAATACAGTCCTGTACAGTTCCAACATCACTGCAAACCACAGAGGTGCAAATGAACCATAATGTGTGTGTTTGTATAGTCTCCAAAAACTACTCTTTGCCTCATCAACTGAAAGGTTGTTTGAGATTCGAAGCACACGAGAAGTCAATTCAATCCTGCATTAGCCCCCCAGCTCAGCCCAGCCAAACAATTTAACATGTGGATGATGGGTAAACAGCACGTGGGTGGGAGCTACTGGCTATACTAACCTGAACCCAGATGGCTGAACGTTCACATGAGCCACAAGACCATTTGAATTGAAACGGAATATCGAATTCTACCCACACAATCTCTCCATACGACAGCTGAGCAATGGGCCCAGCTGAGGTGTGCAGTTTTTCCAGAAAGGCAGTGCAGCTACTCATGAATTTGTAGCCTTATATGAAAGAGTGGAAGAAAAGGAAACCAGAATAAGCTCAGTTAAGAACGTTTGTTTTTTCCTGATCGTAAAAATGTTTGGAGCTACCAAAGAGCTTTCCATCAAAAGAAAATCATCAGGATTATTTTTAACCTGTGGTTTTAACTCTTAAGATTTTTGTATCTCAAATGCCCAGATATAACAGGAAAGAATGGTAATACAAACTCCATGTTTAAATCATATGCTGGCCAATTGTGGCATAACTTAACCCCCCCCCCAAAATGTCATTATGAGCCACAAAGAAAACCTTGATTATATATGGCTTGTATATTTTATTTTATTTTATTTTAGTGGAAATCATTCCCAAGAAGAAAAGACCCCAATGGGACATAATATAATCAAAACAAACAAAAAGTCTCCAAACACCTTCAAAGTCCACTGCAGGTTACTGAACCCCCATCAAACTCAAGCTGCTGCCAGTATCCACCCATTCACAAATGAAATGTAAGAAGCAACCACTCACAGAGAATTGATTCAGAGAAGCCAGAGAAATATCTATACCATGGAAGCCTTTGCTTATTTAAAGCAGGACATTCTGCTCACACAAATGTTTGGCACATTATAAAACAAGTAGCTGAATACTATATCAAGCAATAATGGCAAACATTTGGCTTCCAAAACTACAACAGCTGATCATCTCAGTTCCTAAAATAAAGAGTTTCCTCTAAAGAAGACAGTGGTAAACCTGCCCCATGTCCCAAATTACAAAAACATCTCATTTGACCCTACAGTCTCCTTCGAAATATAAAACTTCTCAGTTTCAAATTTTAATATGATGTTTATATGACTTTCCTTCTTATCAGTTCTATGTGCACAAATACATTGTGGGAGTATGGACATTAATTTTATTTTTATTCCACATAAGGATGAGAGCATGATGGTTAAGTGCAAACTGCATCCAGGCCAGTTTCATTGTGGTGGTTTTCATCTTTGCTTTTTGTTGTCGGCTTTGTGTTCATACCTAAATACTAAGAGAATGATTATGTGTGTGTCCTCTTTAGGATAGGGATTTGTGTTAGTGTGTATGGCGGTAGCCTGTGGGTTTGTATTGTCCATCCATCCAGACATCCATGAATTATGATGCAATGCATTTCAGGTCATTTTACAGAGAAACAGAAAAATAATGTAACATACGGCATTACTTTTAATGAAAGTGTTCTGTGTAATGTCTGAATATGTTTAATATATAACTTTTCTTGTGTAATGACCCTGATACCAATCACAACAAAAAGAGGAAATACCTTCAAAATGCACAAATATTTGACCACACAGCATAGAATAGCAATGTAGGTGACTCTCAAAGCGGAGCCAACGAGAATTGACAATGGAATTACTAAATTCTTATCATTTCCCATCCCTAGTTTTTACTGACATTTTTCCTAACAGGCTCAAAGTGTATAGGTGTCAGAAGTTTCCCAAATTTGCAAACTTTACACTTGTTCACATCCTAATATTTTCTTAAGTTAAACCACTATGAACTATCTAGGAGAAACAATTAGATCCTCTTCTCAGTGCTGAATGGCTGTCTAAAGTTTTTTTCATAAATTCATTATCTAAAGCTCCAAAAAAAAAAAAAAAAAAAAAAATTGCCTAAGGGATTATGCCTGAAGTGGACACAATTCTACTCTCCAATTTCTGCAGTATTTTTGCTCCAAGCTTAAATCTCTAACCCTAACCCTATAATCACGTTTTTCCTTTCTCACTCACCTGTGTGTATTCGGATGTGCCTGATGAGCTGGCTGGGCTTTTTGAAAGCCTTTCCACAGTGATGGCAGCTGTTTGTGAACCCACTGCGATCTATGTTTTTCTTGTAGTTTCTTGAAGTAGAAGTGAGTGGCCTGTAAAGGAAAGAACCATGGGGAAAAAAAGTCTAGTTTAGTACAGAGTACATTAACATAGGACCACAGAAGATCACTCATAATACAACAAAGCAGTTTTTTAAGTCTCATATTAGAGATTTCAACAATTATCCTTTGTGTACAAGTACTTTCTTGACAATTAAAAGAAATGTTCGTTCTATAAGTAAAGGCAAATGGTATGTGGTATTACACTGTCAGCTCAATGGTTAATAAGACACATAAAAAATAATGTGAAAATAAATTATTGTTAGTGCTCTCCTCGTTAACGCATCAAAATTGGCAAATCCCCATTAACGAGTTAACGCAGACTGATCAGTGTCAGGGGGGTTACTCGGCATTAACGTGTTAATGCAGCTTAAACGCGTTAATACTGTCATCACGACTAATGCAATTCACAATTAATCCATCGGGAGCACAGACTGACTCAAAATCCCTGAAACGTCTCTGTCAACACATTTTAGGCAGTTTGTCCAAAGTTTGTCCATTCTGCACTCCAGACGCGTTAAAGCGTTAAAAATTTTAATCGCATTAATCGTGATGACCGCGGTAGTTTTTAATACTTTCTGGGAGGGTTTGGTTTGAACTAAGGTGAAGGTATGTCTTTTTTTCATTTCCATCCTGAATGGGAGTGCCCTCTTCCACAAGGACAATATTCCCATCCGTAAAGCACAAGTGGTTTCTGAATGGTTTAATGAGTTTTAAAAGGACGTGAATCCCAACTCAGCTGCACACTTACAGGAAATTGAACTTCTTTAGACAGGCCTCAGTCCAGTAGGCCTCCAGAGACTTTGACAGTCAAGCCCACAATGAAGCTGTTCTAGCAGCATATTTGTTACTAGTCTTCAAATTAACATTGTCATAAAAACCATGTCTGAAAGAACAGCTCAGAGTTGATAGTGTAAAGTGTTAAATTGGCTCAAGGTGTTATTTCAAAGTAGTGGACCTTGGTTCTAATCCTTAGCCTGTAGCAGTAACAGGCTACAGAAAGCTGTTGTGCTTAGCACCTACGAAAGATTATCTGACAATGAGTACAAATGTACTTATTTTCCATGAAATACTGTTATTACTGTAGCATGATTGAGTTTCATAACTCTGCAGAGCTGCTAATTCACCTAAAACTATGTTAAACATATGTTTTTATAAAGGTTGAATGTATCTTGGATCAAACACCCGTATATGCTCGGCATTAAAATTGAAAACTTTAAACTGTAAAGAAGAATTTCTTTAAAACAGCTGCATGACTCATGCCACATTTTTAACCCAAAGCTTTTCCTCTTGACTGTGTCAAATGTAATTAATCCAACATCCTGAAGTGTCTTGTCTGACCTCATTTTGATGTGACTCTTCATATGCTCCTTTATTTGTGCAGATGTCTTGAACTCCTTGTCGCAGGTCTTGCAGGTGTAGACCCTGATGCCCGAGAGCTCCTTCCGATGTTCCTCCAAGTGCAGAGAGAGCTGGCTCTGAAGGACAAACTCATCTCCGCACTCAGCACAGATCAGATTCTGCAGGAATGGAAACCAATGACATAGAAAGGAGTCTAAAAGAGAAATAAAAGTGCATAATATGCACAGAAACCAGAGCATGAAGCACTTTACCTCCTCCTTCTCATGCAGCATGATATGGGATTTAAGGCTGGCGATGCGAGAGAACTTCTTATTGCAAACGGGGCAAATGAAGTCCGATGTAGTGTGTGTGGACTTGTGTAGCGTGAGGTTGAACTCCACGTTGAACGTCTGTGGGCAGTGGTCACAACGATGAGGCTGCAAGACAAATGAAAGAATGCTATGAGCTTCTTGTAGCTGCCATCACTTGGTGAAGACAGATGGAAACAGAAAAGAGACTAAAAAGACAAGACGGAACAACTGAGTCTCAATCAATGTGCTACTTTGTCTAAATTAAGAAACTGCTTTGTTGTGAAGGGTAGAGAGTACTGTATATTAACAGGCAAAGGGAAAAAATCCCCATGAGGAAAAAATGGCCCCAATATTAAATCTCTTTTCTATTAGGAGAACAAGCTGACTTCATTTCAGAGTGCGTTTTTGAATCTAGTCAAGTCTGAGAGTGGCACTGACACAGTTGAGTCTCACTCAGTCTGGCATACCTAGAGGCCACTGCTCTTCAACCTGGAGAGAGGAAGTGCAAAGGCAATGGATTTGAAATTTAAATGGCCCAGAGCTACAGGTCCAGCTGCAAATGAAACGAATTAGGCTCCAATTGACGCCTTTTTGCTCCCGGTCTCTCTATTCTAACCTTCTCCTTGGTAGCTCGGCGTGAAGAACCTAATCCCTTAACTTGCCTGTGACTGTGCGCAATGTGTGAGAGCCTGAGAATATAAGTGAGAATAAAGAAGTGAGAGAGAGTGTGACCAAAAGCGAGCAAGCAAGAAAGGCAGAGATGTGAGTGCTGCGAGTGCTTTAAAATGGATAAATGAACGTGATGTAGTATGAGTTCCCACACAACTCAGTCCAATTATCCTGCACCAAGAGAAACCACCAACAAAAGCACTATCACAGTGTACCTGCTTCATACAACATCTCCATACATGATCATTAAGGAATGCAGAGAAGTTTTCAAAATGCTATTTCAGGAATACTTGCTGTCCTATGTGGCGAATCAGGTGCTGGCCATCACACTACCAGTCATATTTTACTGTTGCTATGATGTTACTTGGGTGGTCTCAGAATCTCATCTCTGATTTTTGCGGATGATGTGGTTCTGTTGGCTTCATCGGGTGAAGCTCGCCTTGGAACGGTTCACAGCCGAGTGTGAAGCGGTGGGAATGAGAATCAGCACCTCCAAATCCGAGGCCATGATTCTCAGCCAGAAAAGGGTGGAGTGCCCACTCCGGGTCAGGGACGAGTTCTTGCCCCAAGTGGAAGAGTTTAAGTATTTCGGGGTCTTGTTCACAAGTGATGGGAGAAGGGAGCGGGAGATCGACAGACTGATCGGTGCTGCGGCTGCAGTGATGCAGACGCTGCACCGGTCTGTTGTTGTGAAAAGAGAGCTGAGTGTAAAAGCGAAGCTCTCAATTTACCAGTCGATCTACATCCCTACCCTCACCTATGGTCACGAGCTGTGGGTAGTGACCGAAAGAATGAGATCGCGGATACAAGCGGCGGAAATGGGCTTCCTCCTAAGGGTGGCCGGCCTCTCCCTTAGAGATAAGGGGAGAAGTTCGGCCATCCGGGAGGGGCTCAGAGTAGAGCCGCGACCCGGCCCTGGATAGGCAGACGAAGATGAATGGATGATGTTACTTTTTGAAATGCTGTATTACTTTTACACCAGATGTAGTGGGACACACACCTTCCAAAAAGTTCAACGTTTTCTCAAAAGTCTTGGGGATCATCAAGATGTTTTCTGGCTAAACTGAAACGAGCCTTTTCTGTTCCTTTTGCTCAGCAGTGGGTTTCATCTTGGAACTCTGCCATGCAGGCCATTTTTGCATAGTCTCTTTCTTATGGTGGAGTCATGGACACTGACTTTAACTGAGGCAAGTGAGGCCTTGCAGTTCTTTAGATGTTGAGATGTTTAGATGTTGTTCCGGGGTCTTTTGTGAACTCTTGGATGAGTCATTGCTGCGCTCTTGGGGTAATTTTGGTCAGCCAGCCACTCCTGAGAAGGTTCACAACTGTTCCATGCTTTTGTCATTTGTGGATAATGGCTCTCACTGTGGTTCACTGGAGTCCCACAGCTTTAAAAATGGCTTTATAACCTTTTCCAGACCGAGAGATCTCAGTTACTTTGTTTCTCAATTGGTCCTAAATTTATTTGGATTACAGCATCATGTCTGGCTTTTGAGGATCTTTTGGTCTAGTCCACTTTGTCAGACATGTCCTATTTAAGCGATTTCTTGATTGAGAACAGGTGTGACAGTAATCAGGCCTGTGTGTGGCAAGAGAAATTGAGCTCAGCTTTCCACAAAAAAAATAGGAAATCAGGAAGGAAGCAAGCAGACATTTTTTCACACCACTGTATGTTTTGACTTGTTGTCATGTTAGAAGAGAAAGCAACAAGCCAGACCCAGTTTTGCTGTTGACTGCTTGGGGGTTTCTTTTAAAATCTTCACATATCATTCATTCTTCCTTCCAACTTCATGAGATTTTCAGGTCCAGATATGCCAAAGGATTCCCACAGCATAATACTCCAACCACCGTGTTTCACTGATGGGACAAAGTGGGGATGTACACCTCCCCCTTCTTTCTCTAAACATAAGTAGCATCTCTGTGGCCAAATAGCTGTAGCTTCATATCATCTGATCAAAGGATGTGTTTCCAGTGTGCATAATCTTTCTCCAGGTTGTCATCGACACATTTCAGTCTGGCTTCAGTCAAGTGAAAATTTTCTTGGTCTTGTATTCCATTCATGTGCAAGATTCTAGAGATCGTCTTCTTTGAGATTTCAATTCCTGACTTGGCTAAGGCTACGTCCACACGTACATGGGTATTTTTGAAGAAAAAAAACAGCTTTTTCTATGTGTTTGGGCCTTTCGTCCACACGTAAACGGCGTTTTCCACGCAGACTGAAAACGCAGACTTTTTAAAACTCCTGCTAGGGTGGAGATTTTCGAAAACTACGTTTTCGGTTTATATGTGGACGAGGAAAACAGAGTGTGTGCCGTTTTTGATGTCACGCTGTGCACCACGTTATTGTCTACATGAGATGAATTTCTACTATGGCAAATATAGAAAAAATACTGTTGCTGTTACTCTTACTACCTGCAGTTTTTACACGCTTACATATAGACACACAGTTACTGTCCCTCCATTTAGAAAGACAGAGGCGTCAGAGTGAACTTCTCCATTCAACACAGACGCTCTCACAACCTAAATGCCGACGTCGTCGGTTTTGAATATATATATATTTGTTTTGTATGCTGTATGCATTTTGTTCATTCCTAAGTTGTGAGTCTACACCAGCCAAAATACTGTCTTTGGTTATTAACATTTGAAATGATGAAGGCACTTGAAAAGTAACACAAAATTAGCTGCCTTTCCAGAAAAACAAAAACTTTTCGGAAGTACTGCATAAAACCCTGTTTCCTCTTTCCCTCCCAAGCTTATAGACTTCTGATTGGCCAACATTTCTACACGGCTAGGATTTGGCGAGTTCCTGACAGCGTTTGACTTTGTTTTTTGTCATGTGGACAGAGATATACTTCAAAACTGCACGTGTGGATGGGATTTTATTTTTTATTTTTTTAAAGAAAATAAAAAATCTGTTTTCAAAAATACTTGTGTATGTGTGGACGTAGCCTAAGTCGTTTACTGGTGTCATGGCAGTTGTTCTTGGCTCGTTAGACACATCTCTCACAATTTTTCTTTCTAGAGTCTATGAAATCTTTGGCTTCTGATCTCTGCCAGGCTATGATAACTTTGTATATCCATCTCCTGCTGTGTTAGCATAAGTGATTCTTTTTCTCAAGTTTAAACTGATTTCTTTTGTTTTGGGCATGATGCTTTCTCAAGTGACAGTTCAAACCCTTTCTGACGTTTTTATACTGTGTGTAAATGGGAAGATAACCCTCAGTTCTAACTTGATTTTACAAGCTTTGAAAATTACAAAGTTAAAGCACATCACTGCACAGCTGTGTTTTGTACTAAATAAAAAGGTCACTTTGTCAGAGGGCTAATAATAGAGACCCCAGTAATTTCTGTTTTGCTTAAATAACCCTGTTATTGTCAGAAAACACAAATAACTTATAGTTTTTAAAGAAAACTACTATTTTTTAGATATGTTAAAAATCCCTTGCTCTGTTAAAAAGGCACTTTTTTGACAAAAAAATTAAATTTCATATATGGGCTAATAATTTTGTTTTCATCTGTACATCAGTTAATGTTTTTCAGAAACTACAATAGGAATGTTAAGACTTTCCTATGTGGCAGCATGACATGTGTTAGGTGGGGAAAAACAATGCACTCGGTTACTGAAACTGAAACTACAGAGGGGTGACTGCAGCTGACATCATACAGTAATATTTTCTGTGCTGTCACTGGAAAGGTAGGCAGAGGTTTGCGTGTGGGTGAGAAAGCCTGGTCTTTTTACTGTTTGTAATAGTACATTTCAGAAGCTTTTAAAGTAAATGGATGCAAATAATTTAAGACCTGTGCTAAGACTGCAGAACCTCCACGCTGTGAAAAATGATCCGAGCTGAAAAATACAGCACAGCTCCAGCTTTAATGCTAAGCTACTAGAGCGGCCCAAATCCAATCTTGTCATCCACTGCAGCTTTATCACCACGTCTGTCATTCCTTTTACCTGCTCACATGGTATAACACTGGCACTTTCTTCTTTTTCCATCATTAAAACTCTAATACTCCAACCAATTAAATCAAGTAAGGAATTAGCCTAATTCTTTAAAAAAAAAAAAAAAAATTATTCAAAGATTTTTA
>VURO01003147.1:3071-16993 GCA_015108175.1 Pelvicachromis taeniatus | reverse complement strand
TGGAAATTCCAGATACCAAAGATTTTTAATTTTTTTTCCTTTGAGTTGATTAAATTCATTACTATTAATCTGCTACTTTGCAGATTATGTATCTCCAGTAAAAGTATAATTTTAGGGTAATTATTTTTATTGTATGCATCTACTACAAGCTGCCTTGACTGTTAATACTGTAGCATCCAGAGTGGGTGTTTTGGGGTAGAGCATGACTAATATCAGGTTTTCAAATCACCAGTATTTGGCAATTTAAAAATCAGATATATCAGGTGATATTTTTTTCTTTCAGACAAACAAAACAAACTTTTTTTATGTATACTTATTTTACTAGTTGTTTTACTGCCACAAGTCGTTCTGCCTGACTCAGCTCAGATCAACTGGCTGTTGTGGCATTTCAAATGGAGCCCCGCAAGGCACACTGGAGAGAAAAAAAAAATTAAGATGAAGTTTTGCAAGATCTTGCAAAAGTTTTAAGTCCATGCACCTGCAGGTCAGTACTGAAACCTGTACCGACTGTGGTCGCCGATGGAGGACACACACCCATGTGAGAGATTTAGATTTTTATGTTGGGCTTGGACTAAACTTTAAAGCCGTAGTACGGATAAAAATTAAGATGAACTTTTGCGATCTCGTTCATTTTTATTTTTTTCCAACATCCCTTACGGGGCTCCGTAGATGGCCAATGTAACATGAACACTTAAAACTTGGTTAATAGACTGTGTCTTCTTCACTTTTTAAAAAATGTTCACTTATCAGCTGTTATAAATAACAGATAAAGATATACTGGCAAAAAGCTAATATCGGTCTTGGAATTCATTTTGAGGAAGTTGTGGGTTTCTAGTAGCAAACTGGAGATGTTAGCTAAAACATTACCTGTGTGCTATCATACAGTCATGTCAATAATTTGTCATACAAACACCTAATTTTTGTAGGTGTAGGTGACAGTCATCCAGGATTTCATTCTAGTAGTGCTAGATATTGAAGAAAGATATTGTGCCTTGTACACTTCCACAGTGTGGAGGTTTAAGTCAAACAAGTTCAGAGTTCCAGCTTTAATTCAATGGACTGAACAAAAATATTGCATTACAGCCATTTTCATCCATAGTCCCCTAATTTAAGTGGGCACTATGTAAACTAAGTCATATTAACTGAAAACATCTGAGCTGACTTAATAAACATTTTAACTTAGCAGTAATAGAAATTATTTGCCGTTTAAGCTCATCAACTTTTAAGTAATCACATTTTTTACGTTACCAACTTTTTGTCAACAACTAGGCTATTTTAAAGCAAATACAATGCACAACAGCTAAAACTCTGGAAATCATCACTCAAGGGCTCAACAAATGTTTGAACTTACATTAAATGCTTGAAAATGAATTAAAAAGCACTACCAGAACTATCCTAAAATCCTGGATGACCGTCACCTACATCTAAAGTGACCAGGCCCAAGATATAGTGTCCCACCGACACATCCACTTTGAACCTACCTTATCATTGATCTCATGTTCACGGAGGTGCTTCTGCAGCTGGCTCTCTGTGGTAAAAATCTGGGAGCATATTGTGCACTTCTTATCCTTGAGCTCCCCATCACTGAAGCCCTCTGCCTTAGACTCACTGGGATTCGCATCTGATGACAAGCACAAGAGGTGACACATGAGTATTTTAATGTGCTTTAAGAGGCTTTCTCCTGTGAAAGATGGCTAAAGTACATGTTGTACCTCTTCAGTAACAGGTTATGCGTTGCCTGGATATGTTTAAGTCTAAACTCAAGCAGTAGGTTGTATTTATATTGTACACGTCACATGACTCTCCACTCAGATAGTGTATTTATGGTATAGCAGTAGATTTTCGGTCTACATCAAAACAGATCCAGAACTAGTATTTGTGAACATAAGTTACAATTCTGATCGTATATGAAATTAATAAAAGTATTTCTCGTTTTCAGGTCATTTACAATCGCACGTCGTATGTACTTTTAGCTATACACATGCACCTGTCTCGCTTGATTTCGGCACGCAACACTTAATGTTGCATGCCCAACTGGACTGTTAGTCACCGGCAGGGCTCGACTATTTAATCCGGACATCATTTTTTGATATAAGGTCGGGTCCTCCTCGTTTACTCGTCAATCAGTGGACTCGCGTGGTAACGTTCAGTTTAAGTTATACGGCCACCGAGCAGCTGTAACAGCCTTGTTTTCTAATAATGATATCAAAATGCAAAATGAATGCTTTCCACAGCACATGAAAACATTTTCTTTGGGTCGTGGTAAATGTACGGATGTGACAACTTGTTCCGAGGTATCCATCGGCAGCTGGACAGCCTCGGTACCGCGCTTCACAGTATCAAAACAACAATGGCCAACATTTTAGCGTGTTAGCCAAGAAGCTAACGATAGCAAAACCAGCTCGTTAGCAACAACATGCTAACAACGAAATACTAATAAATGCATATTCTATATTTTTAAAAAGCGTACATTAACTGAAGCCATAGAGCACTACTGCTCCGCTCCTCGCGGACACCAATTTAGACTGGAAGCCAATAAGAAGAGCCACCGAAACGTTATTAATATCATTCCGCCTCAATCACTCCTTCGCCGTACAAAGCAAAGCCCACCCGCAATACTATATCCGGGGACTATATGCACTACATTGAAGTGTTATTATATGCGCTACAGAGGTGTTTGGCAAAACAATAGCAGGTTATTTGGATAGCCCATTATCTATATATTTTATTCTTTGCATTTTGGTACTTGTTACCTGTTTCGTCGTTGCTTTGAACTCTCAGTTTGCGAGGCCGGCCCCGCGGCATAGTTCCAGTACTCAGGGTGGGTGTGCTGTGAACGATTTGCTTTTCAAAATGGCGACTCTGTCATCAGTAGACAGCAGCGTCCTCGCGCAGACACACAGCTGCACGGACTAGGGAGACATCTACTGTTTGGTTTGTTGTACTTCACCTTTTGTGTAGTAAACTTTCAACTTTCAAGTTTTGAAGCTACTTTGTTATGAAATGCTTGGAATATGCGCAAAGCCACACTGCTACAAGCCACAAGTACAGACAATTTCTTCAAAATGTTTTTTTCTTTTTAATAAAGGAGATATTCATTTTCATTAATCCCCAATAATAATAATAATAAGACCAAGAAACTAAAGCATACTCACTTAGGCATTGCAGATACACCGATTGCAAAGTTTTAATAGCCCACTAAACGAGATAAAACGCCAGTGAATTAAAATGCTAAAGTGACACATTAAGGAGCCTATCTGTAAAAAGATGAGCGTAATATTACAGGGAGGGGATATAAAAGCACCCATAAAATACTGTGCTATAATTCTACTATAAACTTGCTCTTGACATAGTTTAAATCCTCTAGGAGTACGAGATAATAAAAAAAATATCATAAAATGCAATATGTTAGTTTGGAACTCGCAATTGAGATCCTATTAACTTTTCAAAGATGCGTTTAATACCAGCAGAGGGAGACAATGAGTTATGAAAAACTTTGGTCATTTATGGGCCAAAAATCCTGAAGATGCTGACTGGATGATTGTGAAACGTTGCATTGCCTGAATGATTGTATACTTCACTCCTATCTCGTGGGAGTCTGAATGATTCGGTATGTAGTGAATGTTGTGAACTTTACAGTGCTGGCACACCGCTGAATTAAAAGACAGTCGGTGCACACACCCATGCAAATATACCCATGATGACTAAGGTCATGTTAAAGACTATGCATGCTTCTCATTTGCTTGTCTGTGTCTGATAACAATCCAGTGTTTGTATTGATAGCAGCACTTTTAATTCCACACAAAGTCAAAAGGATTTTTTTATTTTTTTTATTTTAGTAGGCAAAGTGCAGGGAAGCAGAGCTCAGAGTGAAAATAGAGGAACAAGACTATTACTGTTTAGGTTACTGAAACCCCTGCAGAGGTTTGTGGCCAAATATAAATAAATCCTGCTCAAAGCTTCATCCTGGCTGTGCATCACGGTATATAAATGTAGAAGAAGAAAACTCAACCAAATAACATGTTGACTAACATGTCCTCACAGAATTGGAAAAAAAAAAAAAGCACCACTCTTATTAATTTGGAAAATATACAAAATACATGCTTTTTAAAGGAAAACAATGCTTGAAAACAATGGCCCCATTTGTTCTATAGATGTATGTTTGGCAGCATGTAAGGATGAGGATGCCTCAGCAACATTTTTCCCAAAGACTCAGGCCTAAAGGGTGAAAAGCCACGACTCTTGTCTGTATTTGTATTTATTTCCAAAAGGGGAAGTCAGCTCCTTGAGTTTTAGTGAATAAGCAAACAACCAAGTGCGTGTTCATTGTGTAAGAACATCTGTTCCTGCCAGGCCGCCACTTACTTTGCACGTCCCCTCGTGGCTCTACAGGCCACCGATCTCACCACTGAAAACAAAAGCCTGGACACATCACTCTGACCTTGTGGGATTGTCCACACCCCTATTTGCTCCCTTTCCTTTTTTTTTTTTCTTCATCCCCCTCACTTCCCTTTCACCACAGTCAAGAGGAGAGTGATCAATCATTAAAACTGTCGTGGGCTCGGGGCAGTGGGATTCTCAGGAAACCCACTTCTTTAAGAGATATGCTAAAATCACGTTAAGATAAGAACACGCTGCGAGGGAAAATGAAGTGAGCTGCTGTTGTTGGGTCCCATCACTTGCTTTGTCATTCACGCTAACAAGCTTCACCAAAAAAAAACAAAAAAAAAAACACCGACAATCAATGGCACTGGCAGTGCTTTTCCACAGACTGGGCTAGACATGAGTCAGACTTGGAAATGTGGTGCTTGTTTGCAGCACTTCGCAAATTAGGTATCTTGTGAATAACTCCCTTCCAATTAAAGATTTATCCCTTGATTTCTTAGCCGTCAGCCGCCGCAGTTGAACTTTAATGACAAAAGACTATTCACAGAAGCGTCAGCTGTCAGGAGCGGTGTCCTTGCTGTTTCACTTTTCAAACCAGGACATTGTCGTCTGCAGATTCACCACAGCCTCACAGAAAGCACACAGAGACTATAACTCAGGCTCAGACAAAGGATAAATTCAGACCTAATATTCTCAACATGTAGCACGAGGCCTGGCTGTAAATTCCTTGATGACGGGGAATGGAGTGTGGTGGTGGGGTGGGTGGGGGGTGACAGGTCATACGATGACCCTTGCAATGACCCTGTTCAGTAACATTTCACATCCTGCCAGTGTTTCTTCTCCCAGGTGCAGCCGAGTCTCCCCCTGTGCTGTCAGAGAGCACTGTCCGGATCCATGAAGCCAATCATTCTTTGGCATCATGGAAACAGCGTTTGACAGCCGTGGTCGCCATGGGCATCCTCCCCTGTGACCATCCTCGGCGGGGGACCAGGGAGGTAAGGCCATCGCTCAGCAACCCTCTCTGGATGGCTGGTTCACTGCTTTAGAAAGCAAGCATTTCTGCACCGAAAAAATAAAAGCAAAACAAAAAAAACCCTGTAATTTAGTTTTACTGTGAAAATTCAAAACGCATCCAAAGGGCGAGGGACTTTTGAATGATTGTTGCATGTGAAAGTCTGCAGCTGCGAGGGGGAGGATCATAAAAATATGGAACATTCATAAGAATTCGACTAAATGAATATTTAACATTTCACAGTCTGAAACACTAGAATTCATAAGATGAGGTGTTGCTATCCGGCAGGCATGTAGTGCAAAATAACACCAGCAGAACGGAACAGAGTGTCAGAAAACTCAGTAAGCAATGTACATGCTGTGAGGATAAAGCAATCACTGGAAAGCAGGGCAGTATCAGACATGGTGCTTATACAAAGATTGTGCAATATGTGCATGATGCAAACACAAGGTGCCTAAGTGGAGCAGATATATGTCACGAGGCTCAAAATAATGTCAAAGAAATGTCGTTAGATGAGACGAAGTTGGTGTGATAACCATTAGATTGGATTTCACCCTCTCATTGCACCACACTGGCTTGCCTCTGTCTGCCTTTGTCTTTCACCTTGTGTAATTGTCTGTCAGTGTACTGTGCACAGGGACATGGAGAAGATAAGGCAGTTGTTTTGTTTTTTGCATATCTGCCATTTACACTCCCACGTGGTTTTGAATCGGGGGGGGTCAACATTGCACAAACAAGTACATGCAACTGCTGAAAAAAAGAAGTCCTTGTACTGATATAAAACAGATCTCAACTACTCTAAAATAAAGCACAATTCACGGTCAGCCACGCCAGAAAGATGAAATAGCATTGCAGGAGTGTTTTGTAATCAATAATGCATGGCTGCCCATCTTCGGAAAAGAGAAAGCCCCTCCAAACACACCAGAGGCATCAGACACTTTTCATTTCATGCTGAAGGTCAGCAGAGCCGCATGGAAGTCCCTGCAGTGTGTAACGCGAGGAAGTTAACGCGTGCAAAAATCTATTATTACTTTTTTAATTCATTCATCGCAAGCATTAATCCATGTTTATTATACTGCCCTGTCATCTGAGGACAGCTTGTGATTAAGTAATCTGATCGCTAATGTAATCTAATCATTTCAAAAAACAAGATCAGGAAAACAAGATGAAGGCTGTAATCAAGAAAGTACTTACTGGATACTGGCTCAGTGCTACGAGTAAAGAACAAAAAACATGGAGGTCAGAAGTTAATAATTACTATATATCATACATCACACAAAGAGCTAAACTATGTAGAACCTAAATTTAACTTCACTGTACTTAGAGGGACAAGTTCATGAACAATTAAACATTAAGCATTTTTAACCTTGCACAGTCATTAAGTGCATTCTAAATACATAAAAACCACAGAGCAACACTTTCTCCTGCATTATTTAACGATGGTGTAAAAAACATATATATAGCCTTGGAAACAAAGAACTATTTTATGGTTATAGACTAAAAAAAAAAAGACACACAACCCCAATTCCAGGCTACGCCTGATGATTGAGTAAAGGCTACAACAGTAATGTAAATGAAAAATGCATCTGTTTACGTTAATAATTACGTTCCTATATCAACCCTGTAATTACGAAATAGGTTCTCCAAGAAGTACTTAAAGTGTAATTTATTGCCTCTTCCTTCCAAAAATCACCTCACACCTCGTTTTTTTTTTTTTAATTCTTCCTTTATGCTTACTCTTGGTAAGTACCCAATTACTGTTTTAATGATATCCTGCGTGTACACAGTAATTAACCAGATGATTGCAAGTTGTTCTGATTGATATAACACAATTTTCTGTGAATATTTATCCTTGATATGAACTCGTACTCACACCTCTCAATTTTTTTTTTTATCAACGCCCATCTGTTCAGTCCAGATTACTGTTAAATATTAATCCGTCTCCATCCTTACTGCATTATGACAGCATGCTCATCACCTGCTTGGGAGAGTCATCATCTGTATTGATTTCCCCCGGCATCTGCACATCTGGATGCTAAATTATTCTGACCGCAGAGCAGCCTTCCCTCTCCTTAGCTGCTGTAAATACAAACCATGCATACACACGTGTAAAATCACCCTTCCAACGCGTACGCGCATTTTGTACACACAGCAATACAGACATCTGCGATTGCCTCACTGTAGTGCGCATACACCCAGGATCCCATCCCCCATCTTTTTGCAGAAAACAGTTTGTTGTTATATTTGCCTACACAGATGTGCCTAATCACGTGCACGCATGCCTATATGCACACATGCGTGCACCCACCTTGTCTCACTTTCTACGTCTAAAATGCTGAGCTCGGGGAAGGCACGTAGGAATAATCAGCTTCCTACCACATGAAGCCACAGCCCCATGACAGCTCAGATCAATTAGACACCATTAAAGGCTGGTCCCAGAACAGCCACTGAGACTACCTAATGTCTTCTTTTTCCCTCTACACGGTGCTAACTAAATCCATCTCCTGCCTCACCCAAACCTAATTACAGGTAGAGATGCACTGTGCGAGATGAAAAGCTAGGAGACGCTTTGATTGATGCTGTGCTCCTGCAAAACAGAGCAAATAGGTAATTAACATGACAATGGGGATGAGGCTGGGGTCTCATACAAAGACACAAGTGTGGTGGTGTGGGTTGCAGGAGCAGAGGTGTCCTTATGTGTATTGTGTGCTCTTTGTTTAAGGGAAGAAGAAAAAAAAGACCAGAGTGTAGAAATAAAGAGAGCTTAGGAGGAGAAACTTTGATGTGTTGTCAGATGTTTTCGTTATCTGTGCAGTGGTGAGGAGGAAGATAACAGTCTTACAAAGTGCTGCAGGGAATGACCAGACGCTTAATGGAGGTGTTGAAGCCTCGTGCTGGGATAAATAATTTAGCCTTTGACAAAGTATACCTCATAAATTTTTCATTACAGCATATTTATGGGTGAATCATGAAGATGTGATATCTGTATCAGTTTAAATTGTCAAGTGTGTAGTGTAAGAGCTACAGCTCCTCTTCAAACAGTGATCTCAGCAAATTATTTGATTCACTTCTCAGTTAGCAGGCTGATGTCGAGGAGAATGCGGCTCGTTTCGAACGTAAACCATTAATGTGGAGTGTTTAAATGTCACGTTAACACTGAGATAGCACTAAAAACGGTGATGTGAGAGCAACACTACGCAATCCAAGACTGGCTCAGGAGAATAAAACGCACACCTCATAAGCAATGGATGTGCTGGGGGAGTTGCTTTATAACATGATTCCTCTACGGGCAATGCGTTATACTTTTGCCTGGGTTTCTATGTTGGCAACAATTGCTTGGCAGCAAGTTTGGTAACCCCATCCTTCTTCTTAGTTTGACTTTAGATTCCCTTAAAGCCATAGTTACAGTCAGGAAACAAAATAATACTCAATTATATGCAACCTAGAGCTGCAAATGCACCAATAAAGACTATAAACATTTAGTTTGCAGACAGATATAACTGTATGATAATACAGTGTTTATCATTTTGGCAAACAAGTAAATGAAAAAAAAGAGGTTAAAAGGAGGTTATAAGATATTTACAGCAGTTTTGACTGTAAAAAGCAAACTATAACTTCCTGTGGGAGGAACAGAGATCACAGACTATTGAGAGAATGGCCAATCATCAGCTACGGATACATGATTTCCTTAGGGATTAATAAAGTATTGTGATTGTGATGATCCACTACCTCTGACCAAATAAGCTCAGATCTGCGGTCAGCAAATTGCATGTAACTTACAAACTGGCACCAATGTTGTGTCTGTAATAACTGTCTAATCTGGAGGCACAGAGCCATACATCCAGTAACTGTTGACAGCTGGCATTGTTCTGAAAGTGCATGCTTAGCTATTTTTATTCATATGGCACAACATGATGAAATTTTCCAGGCTTGTCTACCAGCGAGTTGAAAATATTAAGAAAAGGGCTGCTGATGATATGTGCTTGAAAAAGCTGTCTGCATGCACTATTAGTATTAGTCTGAAACAATGAATTAAATCAAAAGTTTGGATGGAGGATACGCAGTAAATGATTGAAAAAATGGATTGATTTTTAATTTATATTTTTTTTTAATGTAAAATGTAATTTTTTTAATTAACTAATTACAACAGCTGGCACATATCAGAGAGAGAAGCGTATTATTTCCTTATAAAATGCAGTGTACCATTAAATAATATAGACAGAAAACACTCCACTACACTTACTTTCCTTCTGTATCTAGATATTACAAAAAGTTTCCATGACAGTGTACGATCATCTTATAATTGTAACACCTTTTATAAAGTGAAAGACTGAATAATCAGCATCAGCCTTTAAATTCAAAGGCATTTTAAATGATTTGTATTCATTTTTGTTGCTAGCGTCATTGCTAATTTTCTGTGTAGTTTTTAAACAACAAAACGAAGAGAAGCAACACTAACTCCTACTGAAGAGAAACAGGCCTGTTTAAATAAACAAACAGCTCAGATATAATTAGCAAGATCAAGATAAGTGGAGGACAGTCCAGGACGTCTGTTATATGTTTTCTGTGCGCGGCAAAACAACTATTTGCAACTCTTCGCAGTTGCTAATAAAGACCTGCTCATTTATGGTGAATATACTTCTTAACTAAAGTAAGGACCAGTGATTCCCAACCTGTGAATCTGCCCCTGTGGCCTCACTAAATAAATGTAAGGGTTTGGGGTGTGAATAATGTTACACAAAATTTCTCGATCTTTTTTAGTTTTCCCCTGAATCTGTGAAGTTGGTTTTGGTTGGTATCAAATAAATCGGTTATTTTCAAATTCACCTTGCAGGAAATAATCTGCAGCAGTGCCAAGACATCATGTTTTGTTTATCTTTTCGATGATATAATATGTTGTCTAGAGTGAATAGATTGCAAACTCACATTGTAAACATTTTGGATTGGATTAACTGCACGCTTGTGGTGCAGCTGCAAAGAGTTTTTAATGATATTAAACATTATTGAACTGTTTAAACACCCAGTTTCTATACAGGAACTGCTGCAGTAATAGTCTACTTAATGAAGGTTAACATTACAGGTGACCCCTTACTGGCCCATTCTAAATTACTATTGCTCTCCCTACAATTTATATAAATGCAGTGATGTGTTATCATGCTGAAATACACTATGTTTCATTCATTGCCCAAATTGTAAAAAAAAATACTGGCGCAGCATTATAAATTTGCAGCCACTGCCCATCAGCTTAGATTACATTCAGACCCAAACACAGAAGAAAATGCTGTAAACCCCCTGCTTGATGGCCCATCACATGATTCAAAAACACAGTAATTCCTGGTCTTTGGCAGAAATGTTCCCCTGGGATTACTGTTGTGGGACAAGACTCCTTTGTTTTAGATTTTAGTTTAACATTCCCACCGCTTTCAAATCATTTCACAACTACAAAACTGCTTTCTGTTCATCTACCGGGGGGGAAAACAAGAGCTGTAATCAGCCAAATCACACCAACCTGCCTTCGTCATTTCAGCGTACGTAAGAAGCAAACAAAGATAAGACTCACGAATTCTGCAAATCACCTTTTCATTACAGTAAATCATTTTCCTGCATTTTTCTACATTTTCTGATACCAATTAAGCCACAATGACCATGCGTGTAGAGCCAAGCTATATGTCTACTTCGCACAATGTGGTTGTGTATCAGAGAAGTGGGTGTGAATGAGAGACTTGCAAATGCTTTCAAAGGGGACGCTCTGAAACTTCCAATGCACATTTGTCATGCTTTTAAGTGATTTACAAATGAGAGGCATGAGGGCTTTGTGAGGGAGATGGAGAGAGAGTTTTTCAGAGGGGAGCTTTGTGTGTCCCTGCCTACCCTGAGCATATAGATGGAGCTGGAAATTGTGTTTGTGCGTCATCAGCGGTCATTAAACCAAGACACACACCAGAGCCACTCGCAGTGTGGTGATGAAGGGGAGGTGGGGAAAAAAAAAAAGCAGATGATAAATACTTTTCTGGGCCTTTTATTATTAATTGTAAAAAGTGATCACGGGGAAAATTAAGCGAGAAGAAAATTAGAACAAATGTTTTGCTTCTGATAGTTTTTTTAATACATGGAAATTCCAGATACATCAAATGGAAAAGGAATCAGTGTCTTTTCTCATCCATTTATGTCCATTTTACTGCAATTCCCCTGATACCACACCCACTCATTCCCATGCACACACACACACACACGCACGCACGCACGCACGTACGCACACACACACACACACACACACGCACTCATATTGTCTCACTTTCTCTCACACACTGACATGCACACACACACAATAACAGTATACATTATCTCAAGTAAACACACTAACTCCGTGTCACAGATGATGTCTTGCCGACTTTTGACTCATTTCTGATAGTTCAGTATTCAGCAGGGGCGTCTTGTTTAAGCCGAGCAGCACTTGAACAAAGATGAGAGGGAAGAGGGAAAAAAAAGACAGAGGAAGAGGGAGGAGGGACAATCTAAAAGCTACCCATCCCCCCGCTTTGTAAAAAAAAAAAAGTAGAAAGAAATGCGTGCCTTGCCATGATTTCCTCCCTCACTTATATGAGGCCACTGAGTGTACTGTTTTCTTCAAGTTTTACTTTTTATATTTAAGCACTCAAGATAATGTAAAACACTCACACAACCCTGTAGCTGCGTCTGCACATGCACCGTGGCACTGGTTTGAGTGAACCTGCTAACAGCTTTGCCACTTAAGGCAACAGGTTTCTATGAGCATAAGCAGTTTTCACATGACACGAAACTCTAAATGTTTTCATTCCACATAATCTTCAGTTATTTAGGAGAAACTAACAATGGCCAACCCCAAACCGACACATTTCAACGTCAGCTGTTTCTAACATGGCTTCTGTGGAAAAGCTATTGACAGTGGCCTGAGCTGTGTGTGCTTCCGTGTGTCTTTGTGTGTTTGTGTATATGTGGGTGGGTGATCCAGGCTTTACTTTGCAGAAAGGATTGGGGGTCGGTTAGCTGTTGTGAAGTAGGACGGTGCTGGTGTTGGTGTTGCTTGGTGGGGGTTTCGGGGCTTCTTCTCTGCTTGCACACTCATTACTTTGGTAAAGTAAAACTAGATAGGACTAATTACAAAGTGGGTTTAGGCACTTGAGGGCTATACAAACAACAGCTGTCTGTGGCATAAGCAGGAGTGTCAAACACACGGTTGTCTATACAGACACACACAAGCATCGTGGATATAATTAGCAAGATAGAGATAAGTGGAGGGCAATTCAAGAAGTCTGTTATGTGTTTTCTGTACGCTGCAAAACAGCTATTTACACCTCTTCACAATGGCTAATAAAAACTTGTGTATTTGTGCGAAATGTTGTGTAAATATGTCTAGAATATATATCAGACAAGTATAATTATTTAAGTTCTGCAGAAACAATGACCCGTGTAAATGTGTAAATGTGACACTATTAGATTGTAAGTAGCGCTACACATGTATCGTCAAATAACACTGACTCTAAGCCTGAGAACCACTGTGGGATCACAACGTAAATGCAAGGGGTTGTGGCGTGATTAATGAACCTCTGGCACACAAATTTGCGTAGGTTTTTTTTTTCCCCTTTAAAATCTTTAGACTTTTTTTTTCCTGTTTATGAAATACTGGACTCTTTTTGGGTCATGGAGGGAAAATCTATTTGGTAAAACAGTGACAAGTTGCCTCAGCTGGAGACTCATTTGTTTTGCAATGGGTTTGAAGCCAAAAAGGTTGGGAATAACTGCTTTAATAGATTAAAATGACTTGTATTCCATAATAGATTTTGTTATGAAATATAAGTAGCAGTAAAAACAGTCCTTAGAGACAGAAAGTGAAAGTATAAATATGAAAAAAAATAAGTTCAGAAAACCTAAACATTTGCTAACGCATTAAACTTTTTAATACGTTGACATTTTTTCTGCTCACACCTTTGCCAACAATATGTGTCTATTAGTTTTCACACCTGAGGACGGCGAATGTGCTGCATAGAAAAATCAAGGCCGCCGAGCCGTGTGTGCTGCTTTCTCAGGAACTAATTACTGAAACCACGTGCTGCAGTGTTTGTCTGGAATGACAGCTTGCATACACCTGCCTGCACATGTGCACATCACACATGAAAAGGCCTTGCTGTAACATATTTTACTTGAGTATTTATAGCATGTAGAGGAGAGCCAGGTAGGTATTAAATATCTAGCAAGCACATCTTTTCAAAAGGACAGGACTGCAGCCAGGCACTCAAACAAATATGTGTCCTCAATGAGCTTGAGCACCGATTTGGCAGATATGCATTTTACAGAACAGTGTCTTTTTGATTCAGCTACATGTTCTCTCCATATCTGATTAAGCATCCTTATAAACACCGTATACGTTTTAACAAATCGCTTTATCGTAGTTGTTAAATGATTCAGTACTGATTTATATTTCTAAGTCATTACCCATTAATGCGAGGGGATTGGGGGGGGGGGGGGGGGGTGTTTTTTTTATAAA
>VURO01003145.1:0-31446 GCA_015108175.1 Pelvicachromis taeniatus | reverse complement strand
AAATTTAAATGGAAAAAAAAAAAAAAAAAAAAAAAATCTGCTGTATGTCAGTAACTATTGCATGCTGTGTGTTCTGCATCATGGGGTACACTAGTATGGTTATTGAGTGTTATGTTACCATGTATGCCACTTAAAGGACAAACAGTGTCCCCCTGCAAAGCTAAAAGTATGTGTGTTTCTGAAGTTACTTCTCAGAGGTGTCAGTCACAATCATAAATCTGCAGTAATTTAGCCAAAATTCTGTAAAGCGGTTAAAGTTTAGTAAGCTTAAATAATGAACAGAGAAGTCATGCACACTATATTTTTCTTTGTAGTTCATTTACGGATTTAAAATGTCAGCCATCCAGTTCTGCAACATAAAAAAGGAAAAAAAAAAAAACAGAGTTGGAAGTTTAAGACGGGGACACAATAACAGCTGCATTATAGAATCGAACCACAAACTCTCAGTGTTGAAACCTCACCTCCACAGGGCGCTAACAGTAATGGAAAAGCTTAAAAAGACCTGTTTCTATTATAATGTAATGCATTAGACAAACGGGTGCTGTTATTGTGTCAACCTCAAGCCCTGATATTTGCACCAGGCCAATCAGAAAACATCTGATTTTTGTTTTGTTTTTTTCTTCGACGCTTTGAATTACAGTGCAATAATATGTCTATTATTACCACTTTTTGATGAAGGGAGACAAATATGATTTGAATTGTTTTTCTTTTCTCTTTTTTTTGTATTGGAGGGTTGGTGAACTATCTCTGGTTACATTTCAAGGTCAAAACATGTTGCACAACTTTTCTCTCACCCACCACATTACCGCATTGACCCATCTCTCATTTATTCTCATCCTTAACAAAAAAGTCAGGCGAATGGAGTGTGGTTCACTGAAGAAGAGTTGTGCAATGCATTTTAAGTGCTACGATACTCACGCTTGTCTGTCGCTGTGGATTTTGAAAACTGGAAAACATTGTGAAGGTCAGCAGATAAAACTTTCCCTGATACAGCTCAGTTTAACTGCATTAGAAATTCAGTTTGGAGCATAAGTCCAGGTTATGTTCAGGTTTGTTGTTTGGGTTTAGCTGTGTTTGTCTTGTACTCCTCTGAATTGGAACGCCAAAATTGCAAGTTAGACAACGAACTCGGTGCGTGTCCACTGGTAAAGCTAAATGTCAACTCTGTATGGAATGCTGAATACTAACAGATGTGAATTTATTTTCAAGGGAACAGCCCATTACACATAGTGTAGTTTTAAAAAAACAAAACAAAAAAACAGCTACTAACTTTTTTTTTTCCTCACAAAATATTTTATTTTGTGCATTTCTGTCTTGAGAAATGGTTGTGAAAACGTGAACTATGAAAAAGTATAATAGTAATTGATAAAAAAAAAAGCTTCGAGGAGTTTGTGTTGATTTGACAGACTGCTTCATTTATTTACCTAAAACCAGTAAGTCCGTCAGTAATAATAATAATGTTAAATATGCCAGTACAAACCTAATATTTGTACAGTAAGTAGGTCTGTGCAATTTTATAGTTTTAGAGGTATCTTAACAGTTAATGTTGATTTTATTTTAGCAGTCTAAATTTGACAGTATTTCATTCATGCTTGCCAACATTTATTTATTTTTTTCCCCAAGGCCTACTTACCCTGTTTTGTTTTGCCATTGTAGTTTTGCCATGTAGTAGTAACCTGCCATGCACTATAATTTGCTGAGTTTGGTTTAATATGTATTGAAAACATTTATATGTGGGGGAGAAAAAAAAAAACCAACTTGTTGTATATGTGAACATCACACCCACTGCGGCTTTGGACTCTTGAGGAGACGAGCACAGAGCTGAAAACCTCTGCAGAGAAGGCACCCCGGTGGTTGTGAGTCCTCACTGATGAGGCAGCTTTTAAGTTGTGTAGCCCATCTGCACCTGTGATGACTTCTGTTTTAAATGGAAAAATTGAGCAATGTACACTTTGATGTCATGGGGAAGGAAAATCCGTAGAGCCCATGCGAAGCTGTTCACATACCTGCAAGTGCATTTGGGCACTTAATGTGACCGATTATCAATAAATTGTTCATTTGAAGGGAAACCTGTTTCTTCGATGGAAGTGAATTGAAGAAACGAGCTGCCCGTACCTTATTGTGTTTCGAAAAAGGAGTTGTCACTTGAAATTTTGTTTCTGCACACGAGAGGGGAGACGATTTGCAGTTTTAGCACCAGTGAAGAGAGACCCCCATTCAAGTGAGGATTGCTGCTTGCTTGCTTGCAGGCCAGTTCTGACCTCCTAAGTTGGCTAAATTACTTCCTCCCTCACCATGCCTGCATATTTCCTCAACTGTTCCTGTTGGCATGTGAACAACTGATCAGGATCGAGGAACCAGAGTCCAGTTTGCAGTGACGGCACGTGCCAGTATCCTGTCGTCTCCTGTGGTCGTTACTCTAAAGGTTTCATGTGCAGTGTTCCTGGGTCTGACTAGGAGGCGAGGGAAGCTCATCACCGTCGCACACTCCACTCGGGAGATTGTGGGCGACGCCGCTCTGAAATTTCCATAGCATCTCCAGTTCATGCTGTCACTCTCACTGCAGAGGCCAAGCTGAACCACTGGGCTGATTGTCTTTATTACACTTTGCCCAGTTATATGAGTTGATTTGACTAAATGTTTGTATCAGGGAAGAGGATTGGGCCAAACCTCAGCTAGGAATATTGTTTGTGTTCTCCTCTGATTGAACCCTCTCCGAGGAGACGAGTGAGGAAGCTCGTTTGCTTTTCTGAAGTCGTATGCCTTCATCGCCTGAGGTCTGCTGCTGCATGGAGCTGAAATACAAGCAGGCCTGATCCGTTACCCTTTTGGGCATCGCTGGAAGGGATCTACGATGCAGACCTCACCACTTCCCCAAATTCTTCTAGGAGACTTGTTTATTTTTGACAATTCCCTTTTATAAGTTTAAGACCACTGTACACAAAAAAAGAGGAAAGAAAGCTTCCATTTTCCCCGACAACCCGCTTTAGTCATGTTAGCGTGAAAACAAATGCTGTGTTCTGTGCTGAGGATGAGCCCTTGCTTCACTAGAGAAACATTGCCATCTTGAGGACCACGGAGCGCCTGCCTTCCTCTCTCACCATCTACCTGACACCATACAGAGCTGGCATCACTAAAACTGCTGTACAGAGACAGCACGATGGTGAGTAAGGTGACCGAGCGCTGCCTGCCAGGTCTGTATCGTTGGCTTTGGCAGCAGTGGTGAGTATTGAGTGTCAACACCTCACGTTTTCCAATAACAAATAGACAGCAGTACGCTGGTTTTCATTACTGGGGTTGTTTTTCTTTAATGGCAATTGGCATGAATCCCAAAAGCCATGTAAGGCAGAATGAGAATACAGTGGTGCTTTGACCGTCACCAGTTTTAAGACTATGCTAAATAAAAAGATAAACTGTCCTAAATGATCAACAATTGCAAATTAAAATTGAACAAATTCTGTGGAAACTTTTGTTTGTTAGGCTACTACAGCTGCCACACCTCTGGTTAGATCACATACAAAAGCCTGCGTATTGTTTCTGCAGCTTTCAGATCAATATCATTCTTTTAAAGATCAATCATGTCACGGACTGCCACGCACTAAAGGCAAGACTAATACTGTGCTCTGTGAAGTTACTGGTATGAATTCAGTTTTAAGGACCTCATTCTTTTATGTTGTAGCAAAAGATGGTTTCAAGCATTGGTGACAAATGAATACATTTACTGAACGAATACTTTAGTACGAAAGTGCGTTGATTATGTATCCATACTCATACTAGCACTTCGGATTCAGAGACTTTTTGTTTTTCTCTCGACTGCATTTGTAACCTGTAGCTGCTGATTCCTGAGCAGATCTTAATTTTACTAAATTACAAGTTAAAATGAAACAACACTTTATTCATGTGTAGGAATATAAAATAACTAAATGTAAGCCTTTACCAATAGAAACCTTAAAGAGATGCAGGCACTTGTGAATGAGTAATTATAATCTATACTGTATATACTTGTTTGTAAATACTTCTTACTCCACTGTTTCAAATCACTGTAGTTCCTTCTAACACTCAACTTTCTGTCATAGATAAAATTATTGATTATGCATACAGAAACCTTTATTAGATTATAGTCTCCAGTTAATAAAAACAAACAGTATTAATTCATTGATTGCAGAGGTCTAGTCCTAGATCCTCTAAACACAACATAGAGCAGCTGAAGCTAATAAAAATAAAGAATCCAATCTGTGGTCAGAACTTCAGTGCCTGTGTTTTGAGGCTGTGTGAAGAGAAACAGAAACAGTGAGCTCAGATATTGTCAAATAGGACACTGTTTAATGAAAAGCAGAGTGCAGTAAATTTAGAGGTGTCACACTTATGTATCGTACAGATGTCAGCAGCAAGATGTCTGCTGGTAATGTTTTCTTCTTTTGGTTTTTTAATCAAATGTTCCCAATGATAGAAAAAATGGAAAGAGTGAAAGATTATTTAAGTAATAGTTTTGTAGCGTTTTTATCTTTCTTAGATAAGGAATTCTGCAGTTTCACACATGGGAAAGATTTTTTTGCTGAAACTGATTCACCTAAGTGTAGACAAGGGAAGACAGCCAAAGTACAGTGCTTAACAAATTTATTAGACCATCACCTGATGGAAGGTTCATGCCACAGCTAAATTAACAGTTTTTGGTAATTAACATATTTTTTTGTGTTTCTGTAATGGTTGATCCACCAGCATGCAGAAAATATTTTTAAAGAGCTAAAATATACGTATTATTTTTATCCATGAATTTAAAAATAAAAATCATTTAAGGGTTTGTTTTTCTAAACGTTTGATTAAGAAAAATGACTTTTAGTGGCTGAATGTTATACTATCTTCTGACTTTACAAGTTTGCACATAAAAACATGAAATCAGTTTGTAAAAAAAAAAGCAAATAAGACCTATAATATTTAGTTTTAAACAACTTTTAGACAGATTTCTAAAATATTAGTGTTCTCTTGTTTCTATCATGTGCAGTCAAAAAAGAAAGAATCTGTTAAGCACTCTGTATCATCCAAATATACTGACTCAGGTTAAAGTGTCACTTCTTATATGATTTTGTGCAATCAGTGTTAGCAAACACCCTTTCCTGCATAAGTATTTTTGCAAATATCTGAAGTGAAGTATAACACTGTAAAATAAATCTTTAAGCCCGAGGTATGATAGGATATATCCTTATCAATGCATTGTTGCTAAGAGATGATCTGATTTGCTGTTATGGCCACAAAAACCACATATTTGTACTTACTTTGTAGTATCCATGCTGACTGCAGTGTAGTCCATTGTAGTATTAAGCACCAATTTGCATATTAGCATTTTTTGCTATTGAGATTTCCTATTTCTTGATTAGTGTTTCTATTATTAGTATTACTTTTTTTTATTTACCTCACACACTTTAAAGCATTAAAGTCTGTAATCATTTTACACCTTTATGAATGAAACCATGTTTGTATTTTTCATTTTTGTCTCTCAGGGTTCAGTTGGACAAAGCTTTGTTCCCAGGATACCCGACACACCATCAGGTGTCATCTACAGTAAGTACCCTGTATGCTGTGAGTAGCAGTATATTAGCATGAAATCTGTGACAGCGTCAAATGAATAACTGGTATTTATGAAAATGAGTGTAATTGTTATTTAGCACGTCTTAATAATGTGTCAATAAAACATTTTATTTGTTAAAACTTGTGTTTCTTTGCCTGGTGTTAGTTTGTTATCTGAATCACACAACAACAGACTGAGGTACACATCAGTTTATTACAGCTGACCTGCACACTGTTTACAAAGCTTAAAAATGAACTCTACTGGCTTAGAACCAGAAATCTATGATTGGTTAACCATATCTCCTAAAGTCAATCAGTTAAAAAAAAATCCAGGAGTGAGAGTCAGGAATTTAAAAAGTACCTCCACCGAATAATGTGTTTGCTGCAACAAAAGCATCCAATCAAATGTCATCAAACAGCACGTGGTTTGTGTAAAACTACTTAAAAATATTGTTCAAGTGTACAACTTCTTAACATATCCAGATAACTAGCAAGTACAATGATCCATAACCCAAATCTACCTTTAAAGCATCAAATACTTTTCATAAAAGATGCATTGTAGTACAAAATAGTCAGTGGAGCTAAATCACAAAAGCATACTGATGGCGAATGCAACTCGTGAGCCAAAAAGAGCCTTTGTGCATGACTGCTGTTATAGAAACAATACAAAGAGCCTTGCTCAGTATTGTGAAAACGAGTTGAGGGGGAATAATTTGGTACTAATTGAGACAGCATTCTTTGAGCAAAAGCCTCATTCAGCCACAAGAGGGCAGCAAAACAAAGCACATGATTCAATAAGACATTAAAAATAACTGTAGTGGATGGTAATAGTGGTTTAAAACACGTACATTGTCCATAAGGTTGCTTTTTTTTTAACCGGCAATAAGCTTCAAGTTGTAGGTTTGTTTCTAATGTGATCTTTGGCTGATATCAGAGGAAGTTAGTAAAAGATACATTACCCTGTAAGGCAAACAGTGGTGAAAAACAAGGAATTCATTGAAAACAAAGAACAAAACACAACCTCCTCTACATAAAAAAAAAAAAGAAAAAGATTTAAGACTCCCATGTACAAATACAATATCATTAGAAGTTGCATTGCCATTCACTGGCTGCCTGCAGGCACTGTAAAGACTGGGCAACAGTTTTAAACAGTCCACTTGTGGCACTGTGCATTTACAACATTACACCATCAACACAGTTGGTCAGAGACACACAAGGATGACAAAATAAAAAAACACAACAGAACAAAAAAATCCTGCTGTTCAGGGGAGCTCATTGGCTCCATCGCTCCTCAGTCCAACTGTGACAAAGAAAACACTGAAACCTTAACTGAACAACAGGAGCTGGTAATATTTGAAGAGAAGATGTGTGTTTGTGTGCGCATTTACCGAAGGAAAATCTCTCTCGTGTGTGCATTTGCATAGAACAGCTCATGAGCGTGTGCTGACAAGTTAAAGTGATCTAGAAAAGGAGAAAGGTAGCTTATAGTTATATAAGGAAACAACTAAGGTTCTAATTTAATTTTTTTTTTAATCTGAAGAAAATAGTGCAGAAGATTGCAGCTGTAATCACTGTGTAAACAGATTAAAATATCCTATGTGATCAAAGTGGATGAAGTAAGTCGATTGAATTTGAAGAGCCAAAAGGAGGTTAGCCGAAATCAAAGTGTTGCAACTAAATTCTTAGTTTACTAACCAGTAAAATGAGTTACTTCACAGCAGAAAGCAGTTGAATAATCATTTGCAGTGTTACAGAAGAAAGTTATAAGCAAATGGACAATGATTAAAGTCGTAAAAAAATCCAAAAAAACAGAGGCACTAAAGATAGCCGAAGAGTACGGCGAAAGTGTTAGGTGAGTAATGACAGCAGCTGAATGTTGGTTAAAATAGTTCAATAGACATTTGAGTAGAATCAGTTAAAGTGTCAGCCTGTAGTGCTGAAAGCAGCCTAAATGTCAGTTAAAAATAAGGGACAAACATTTCAGCAGATGCATTTACTGCTAAAAGGAGCTGATGTGTAAAAGCTTTAAAAGGGCTACTTTGCATGACAACAGTGAACAGCTGGGGTAAGTAAATGCCCCACAAACAGCTTACATTTCATGCGAATGTCCTACAGCCCTTAAATGCTCAAGCTGGCTGAAGACCCTCCCATGGCACAATGCACACCCATGAAAACTCCTGGGCTCTAAAAAGCATAAAACGTCTCATGTGACTCCAGGAAAGCCATGAAAGGTATGAAAAACTGAGCTAATGCCACCATAGCATTTGGGCAAAACTGAAAAAGAATATGAATGTGGTAAAAACATCCAGATGTCCAGGCAAAGCAGAACAATTTCTGTGGGGGAAAAAAACCTAAAAGCATGATGCTCAAACATCTGAGAAGAAGGTCAACAAGACTGAATTTTGTGTCATTACAAAAAGACGCTGAAATACGCGACGGACAAAAAAAAGTGTTTGGAAAAATGCAAGAATGCCACTGCGAGTCTCAAAGTGAGTACACCAGTAAAACACGCCTAGAAAAATGTAGTCAGCAAAGAGATCAAATTTTTTTTCAGTTAAACTGCAGAAGCAATGCAGGCTTTTTGGCTTCGTATCACAGATTATGCATTGTTTCACAGGCGCAGGCTGAAACAACGTGGCTGCTCGGTATCTCGGCTATCTTGAGAAAATGGCATGCAGCATAATCACAAGCTGGTCCAAAGTGCATATCAGTGAGTAATGTTTACCAGACACAGGTAAAAGCTTCCCAAAGACATCAGGTGAAAAGTACTTTATCATGGATGTGTGCTTCCATGGATCTTTACAACAAAAAAGAAAGAAAGGAAACTCAACAGAAGACAGGATTTCGAGTTCAACTGCATAGTTTCTTTCTGAGCAGTGTAATAAGCAAAATAACATTTCTGCAGAGTCAGTGCGGTTTTGTGTTTATCTCTCAATAAGTTATGCTTGCATATGTGCGTATAATAAATTGTGGCAGGTGTTGTTTGCAAGGATTTTCTCCAGTTTTGATGCAGTGTGCCTCTCATCAGAACACTGGGGCATAAAGAGCACTAACATTTTGGCTTTTGAAGGTTCATCCCGACTAAGTTCTTAAACATCGTGTTACTGTGCAGCCTGCGTTATGCTCCCGCTGAAATGAATGGGCAAGGTCCCGACTTCAAGCTGGAGTCCAAGGTCCAAAGTGGGCAGGCCTGTCATCGTGAGCGCGTTAGTTCCAGATCAAACCCTGGACTTAATTCCTACACAGCGCCGTTCTGCAGGCGGTCAGGGGTGAAGCAGCCATTGGTCTTACAGCTGCTTTCTGCTCTCTTGGCCTGGGACAGTTTCCTCTTGGCCTTCCAGCGCTGAGCCAGCGGCTCCATGAACAGGGAGAGGGAGGAGAGTAGATAGCAGAGCCCCGCCAGGTAAAAGGAACAGTCGTAGGTCTGAGTGTAATCATATAAGAACCCTAGAAAACAGATCACAGGGACGTGTTAAGAGCCTGTCTGTGAATGCAGTGATTATGTTTTCTTCTTCTGGCCATAAAAGAAAACTAAAAGCTATAATTTTCAATGCATGATATGCTGTGTTTGTGCTTGTTACACTTACTATTTACAATCTAAGCAGGCATACCAACCTTTTTAAAAACAGGGTCATGGCTTCACGATAAACTACAAAGCAACTCAACTGTTAGTCTCTTTGTTCTTGTATTGCTATTTGTTTCCTTTACCTAGCCGTGTTGATACAAGCAAGTGAATGCAGATGAGACGGGGCAGAAAGGCAGGTGTAGCCACATTACACAGCCATCTGAAGTTTGAGCGTTTATCCTGACCACAATATTTGAAAATGGAGACATTTTTTTTTTAATGCCCTACAACCCGAGGCAGGGGCCTTGGCTTGCCAAACGTTTAAACAGAAGGGATAGTAAACAGAGCCACATGCTATTTCCATACGGCCCTAAAGGGGGCCATTACTCACATTCAAAACTCCCGAAATCCATAAGCTCCTCTGTGGGGATTGCTCAACACAGTGTGAGTGGGCCTCTCAAGGCCTCTCACTTTAACGTGGGCCAAATGTTACCAGATACATTTATTTTTCCTAGAAGTAGCTCACACATACGAAGACGAAAGAGTCTGGGGGCACTATATCTGTATTATGATTCAGCATTTCGTATATTTAAGGAGACAGCCTGCCAGTTGAGCACACAGGCAGATGTTACTGGTACTTCTGCAACAATCTTACGCAGCAAAATCACTGTAACAATAATATCATTTACAAAGCAGATTAAAAACCACTCTCTCAAACCTACCGCTGTTCTAAGGGTTTGACATGAAGAATGCAATCTGACCCAGTAACCTTTGTATACATGTCCTTAAACTGAAATTCCAGTTTGTCTCGACGTCTTGAGGCAAGCTAGGTTGTTTTTCTCCTGTGTTTCAGTTTTCACACTCCACAGTGACTGCATACACCCAGACAGGCTGACACACATTTGGGAAGCACCACAAGGAATTCAGGGCCCCAGGAAAATATGTACACACACACACATACAAAAATATATGTGCATAATAAGGTCTGTCAACTCATACCCCCCACACACACACACACGCGCGCGCGCGCATATATATATATATATATATATATATCTGACTGGATATATGCGGGGCACAAACACAGAGACTCGCATTCATTCACTCCCTGTCAGAAATAGCACACAGGCACACGCAAACACAAGAGTAACATCATTGCTATCATCACATCACATACAGATGTAGTACATATGGTTACTGTACAGGTTTGTCATTATGTATCTTTGGAAAAGTGGGATAGCACATGCTTGAATGTTTTCCATGATGTGAATTACTCACCTGCCAAAGGAGGCCCTGTGAGGCAGCCCAGGCCGACAAAGAACATTGAGAAGCCCATGGAGTTATTGAGCTTCTCCGACCCCACGAGGTCTACCTGCGGGGCAAAACAACATACAAAGTTCTTTGAGTCACTGCCATCTATTTGCATTTTAAATCGTTATATACATTCTGCAGCGTTCCAAGTTCAACATAATGGAATATGTATTAAAACATGTAGTAAAAAAAAAAAAAGCTTCATTTTTATTTCTGCAGTCCCTAATTTCCTTTCCATGTACAGGAAATATGACCAAAACAGTGCTGTGCAAAAGTTTTGAGCCCCCATCTCAAAAAAGGAAAATGGGAAATGGGTGAAATAATTGAATCAAATGCATAAACATACATGCAAATAAAATACACAATTCTAACAAGCATGAAATTCAATATTTGGTAAGAACACATTTCTTTCTTCAACACAGCCTGAACTCTCTTGGCTTACTTGTAATTTCTTTAGTAGTCTTCAGGAACAGTTCTCCAGGCTTCCTGAAGGACATTCAAAGCTCCTCTTTGGGTTTTGGCTGCCTATTGTTCTGTTCTCTGTGAAGATGATCCCACACTACTGTAATAATGTTGAGGTCCGGGAGGCCAAACTGTGACTGTATGTTTACATTTGACAAGATTTCCAACACCTCCACCATGTTTTACAGATTGCTGTATACCCTCGCTGTTGTACCTCTCTCCTGACCTCATACTGGTGATGATCTGCACCAGAAATTTTAGATTTGGATTGATCACTCTATAAGACCTCATGACACTGATTTTCAGTACAGTTCTTGCATAATTTGGCATATTTCAGCCATACCTTCCTTAAGAATAGCTTCTTGACAGCCACTCTGCCACAGAGATCACTCCTGATAAGGCCTCAGTGAACAGTAGATGATTAACTCAAGGGCCAGATGTATCTCTCAGGTCCTGTGTCAGGTCTTTCCTGTTCCCCCCCCTCATTTCTCAAGGACGTGACTGTCAGATACTGTTTATCTGCTATAGATAATTTTGTTTTCATTTTCTTTTTTGCTACTAAAAGAAAAAACAATTGAAGATCAAAACTTACTGAAAATGAGTTAAAAATCAGCCAGTGTCCAACAAAAAACTTTGAAAGACCTTCAGAGAGAATGGAGAACTACTGCTCAAGACCACTTCAAAAAATGTGATCCTTGAAGCAAAATACATAGAAATAAAATGCTGTTTGATGACATTGACACTGTACTGTAGATTTATAAAGATAAACCTGCATTGTGCCTTTATATCTGTGATAACCCAGCATGACTCTGCTCCTCAAACAGTATTGATCCAAAAAAAAAGCTGTAGCAGCATTTAGTTGTTGTATAGTCCTCACTGCTGCACTGATAAACCGCTCAGTTTGTTAGTGACACCATTCTTTACATAAGCACTTTATGTTGGAGAGACTCTTAGTTGATAAATCAATAAATTACAGATTACTGCTATGATCTTCCTTTGCAAGAAAACCTTTGCCTGGAAAGTGATTTACATCAAGACGCTGGTTTTATCTGTTTGTCACTGTCTGTTGGCTCTTCCAGTCAGATTTTCCAAAAAAAAAGAATTGGACGTCATCCCTTCAGCCCATAGACATGTCTATGACCTGACCTTTGAGACTACATCATCAGCAAGTGAGGTCAAACTGTATGTATCCTCATGCTTTTATTTTGAGGGGTGATATAACTATAAGACACTGGATACCCGCTGACTTAATGTGTTGAGCCACCCATAACAGCAGTTAGGAAACATCTCATAACGTCTACTTCAGAGTTTTCCGTTCCATGTGGGATATAGTGACATTACTAAGCCACTTCACCTTTACATGGCCCTTAAACTGCCAGACAAATCTGATATTGTTGACCTTGCAAGGTGAATGAACTACAGACTAACGGTATAGTAAGGGTGATTGCGGCAAGTTTGGTAAAAGTCAAACTACACTAAGAGAGCACCCTTCGTTTTGTTCCAAAGATACAAGCCACCGTTATTAGTTTTCATGCATTTTCTTTAAAAAAGAAAAACACTGGGCTACCTTTTCCTGCAATGTGTGACAAAGCAACAATTTTAATCCTATTGCATGGATGAAACATTGTTGAAACCTCATGACTTATCCGTCGAGGTTGGTTAACATTTTCGTTTTCTGGTTCTGTCATTTCCAAGTATTTTTGGAGTATTTTGGAGAATTTTGCTCTGTTCATGCTCAAGAATTAAAAACATACGCTTGTTAGCATTGCTGTTATCACCGTGGTCATATCAGCATGCTGACATCAGTGTTTAAACGGTATACCTGCACAGCCTTGCAGACTGACCTGTTGTTCACTGACTAAAGGACACTAGATTAGAATTGATTATTTGCACATGCACCAACTAAACCTTTTCATCTTAAACATATATTAAATGTCACTGTCTATTCCAGGGATGTTCTTTTACATTATGTATTTATATATTTTATTTTATTAATATATATATATATTTACAAAGATAATAATTATTGAGGTTATTTGTTTCCAAAGAGATGCATGCATCTCCCTTACCAAAACAGGCAGCAACAGAGCCATGTAGCCACCACAGAAGATAGCGAAGAAGACTGCGTAGACCATCAACAAGATGTAAGAAGTTGCCAGTGGGGAAAGCAGGTTGACCAAGCCACATAGGATCAGGTAGGCTTTGTGGAAATGGTACTTGTGGAAAAGATTCCTGTCTATCACCCAGCCCGAGGCCAACTGGGCGATGGTCTCTGTGATACCTGTAACAGGCAAAGGTAGACAGACAAGTGGATGAGAAAGATGCAGTTTTATTTAAATTTTGATATAAATGCATGTAGGGCCCTTTCTGATTTGTGCATTTATACTGATGAATACATTACAGCAGTTTCTCTTTAAGTGGGATTTAGACTGTTGTGGTTGTAAAATAAAGATCCAGTTGAATACAGTTTTAAAAGCAACTCAGTCTCAATAGGCACCCTTAATAAAATGCCTGCTAACTAACCCATTTAACTAGTACAAAAATCTTGCATACCTACTGCATGGCCACTTGGTGGGTAGGTAATGTATTTATTTCAATGTCCTAAAAAAACTTTTAAGGAGTTGGCTGTTTTTGTTATTACATAACTTCTTGTCTTGCTAATTAAATAAGCTTTCAATTTATTTTATATGAAGGTGAAGTATTAATCAAGCTAGTTTTGCAGGACTGTGAGCTGATGGAACTTCCAAGCACTACATTCTTCTCTAAAATTATTATGCCCGGTTTAAAACAAAGAAAAAAACCCCACAAAAAACCCCAAGAAAACGATGACCAAAAATCAGGATTGTAACAGTCCACAAACCAAAAGATCACCAGTTTTATATACAGGCATATAAATGATGCAACATTTCATTGCAATTTCAGTATTAACTCTTTAAGAAGCAGCTCCATGTTGGACTTAAATGTGCCACAAACAATGTATGCTCGAGTACAAACTGCATTCCTCAAGTGGTGTTTGTTTCGGCATCCGTCAAATCTGTAAAATATTTTAGTGTTAAATGATCTACAAGCTCAGTTTTCAAAAGAAAAGAGAGCGGGTGTGTGTCCATCAACAGCAGGAATAGCACACAGGGTTAACCAAGTGTCGATGGTTGACATGAAGCTAAGATACGGAGCACAAAATCTGCTTTGTTTAAGGAGCCATTTAATGATTGGTCATTATCAACACTGTTTCATATAAATAAATCATGTGTGATTTGAAGACTTGATTTTGACCTGATTTTTCTTCTATTCCCACAATAAGGTTGTTGCGTTTTTAGTAAAATAGATGGATTAACATGAAATTGAGATTGCACATTTCAAATTTAAATCCATCAACTACTTAAGTTTAGAACTTGTTTCGAGGCTAACTTTGGTGTTGAGAATTAGGATTATGGTTAGAGGTTGATGAAGTTATTATATGCTTAATGAAATCAACGCCAGGAGGAACTGTGAGTACATTTCTCAATGTGAAATGTGTCTGTGTAGATGTGTAAGGAAAGGGTAAAGAAACACTGTGAGGAAAAGGAAGCGTTGAACTAAATAAAATAGCTCACTATTATCCAACATACGTAACCTCCCTGTTGCTCCTGTTCTCTTGACATTAGAATACTGTGTAACTGACACAGTGGGTGGCAACACACTGACCTGTTAACATCTGCATTACACCAGCAACAATGAGCAAACTATCTATTAAGCATTTCTTCTCATCTGACTAACTGTTTGCTCTACTCGGGTATGATGACTGAGCAGATATGGACTGCTCTCTGCTGAGGTCAACTGGAACGCGATAGGTGATGTGGAAACTGCAGTGGTGTATTGAGCGTCGCAGGAATAGCTACAAGCAGGCAGTGCTGAGCAATTAATCAATGAAACAAACTGGTGCTGCATGGATTCAGAATGATCCATCCTTTGCACAGCCTCTGCAGCACAACTCCACAGGCTGCACGCATCAACTCTCACCTTCAATACATGATATGAAAATCCTGCTGAATATGAGCTTATGCAGTCTAAATTCCCACTTTATGTTTTACAGTGTAGCACTTTATAGCAAATTTGAATAAATGTTACATTAATCTACATTAATTAACATGCAGATGTTAAGTAACGACAATAAATTAGCGAAAGAATAGACTATAAAATGCCTCATCATCGAACATCTGCGCTTTCCTTATATGACAGAATCTAAATCAACATTCTCCATGGAGGTTAGAAAATTGACATGAGGCAGCTGTTCACTGTTTATGTGTCCTCCTCTTGTGATCCAAGACATATCCTGCAGTGTCTCCTGCTTGCATACTGACAAGTTGTGAGTTTGTTTGTGTGTTTTAGCCTCAGCAGGTCGATTCAGCTCTGCAGCTGTTCTTCTTCAAACTCAGCACATTGCTATTTAAATTAGGCTTCACCAAGTAGCACCTTAAGCCAAGTTAATGTGGAACACTGGTTTTGACCAGTTCTGTTAGTAGTACTACCAGGTACAGACATTTGTGAATGCCTCTGAGAATTAACAGACCACGGGGGATGGGGGGTTGCAGGGCATGAGGAGATGTCAATTTTCTGGCCATAAAGAAGGCCGTTTTGTCAAAAGATTAAATGAAATGGTTAAAAAAATCATGTTGGTTTTCCCAGCTTCTATGAAACGTCTGCTGGCTCGTCTCTCCTCTTCTTTATTACACACTGCTGCCTCAGTGCTTCTCTGCAACGTATCAGCTACTTCAGGACTGTGCTCCAAAATTAAAGAAAAACAACGACAACAACAACAACAAAAAACTGGGAGCCCCACTTGTCAACACGCCAACAACTTTACTCCATTAGCTGTTGCTTAGCGACTCCAGTTTGCTCCAGTGCTGGTGACTGAGGGTTGCCGAAAAGACTGACCCGGACGACAGCGGCCTCTCTACCCGAGCCAAGTTAATGGGCCTCAATGACAAGCACTGGGTCAGAGAAAGAGGCACAGCGGGACATTGGGATGGTGGCTTTGTGGTGTGAGCGGCACCCCATGTCTTTAGCTTTGTCTTGCTTTCTCCACCATTACAGCACATGAGCAGAAAAAGTGACAGAAAAAACGTGGCTGACAAAAAAGAACCTGTCTTGCTGCTTTCTGGAAGCTATTCTGAGTAAACCCACAGACTATTATACTCTGGCTTTACAGCTTTAAGAAACTTTATAAAAACTTGTTTAACAGACAGTTAATCTTCATATATTCTGTAATTTTATCCATCTGGCTCCAGTTCAAAAGCTGCTGTTTCATACAAACATTGACTAGGTATGTGCCACATCATATTGTCCACAAGCATCACCATATAAATTGTAACAAGATTTAAAAGTTATATCAGGACAACAACGCCATGTGTTTACATTCCCTAGTGTACACGATATTGAGACAAGCCCAGGCATGTCTGAGAGGAAAAGTGGCTCAGGTTCCAGTGACAAATTTGTACCTAAAAAGGAGCTACTTCAATAACCACCAAAAAAGCACAGTCGTCTTCAAAGTATGCAAGAAAATTGGTCTTGCTAAATGTGGAAACAACAAATTGAGACAAAAATGCAGGCTACAAAGTATGAAATGCTGGCAGCTAATTATGTGCTATTCACATCTAAGCAAATGACTCCATACTATAGATGCTAGTATTTGAATTGGATCATACTATCATGAAAGGATCAATACTTTGTTTCTGTCCTATAAGTTCAATATGTAATCCACTCAACTGTGTTAAAAAAAATAAAAATTAGAACTCAAGTAAGTACTATGACAAATAGTAATGAACATTTTAGCACTTTCATACCAATGCTGACTAGAGCTGTGTCACATCATTGAATCCACAATGATCACAGTATCAATTTTGATATAATTTTAAAGTTATATAGCAAAAACACTGCTATAGCACCATGCAGTTATGTTTCCTAGTGTGCACAATAATAAGACAAGCTTAGGCATGTCTGAGAGCAAGAGTGTCTCAGGCTCCAGTGATGATTTAGTACCTAAAAAGCTACTGCAATAACTGCCAACAAAACACAGTACTCTGCAAAATCCATCCATACATACATCCATCCATTCACTTCCGCTTGTCCTTTTCAGGGTTGCCTGGAGCCTATCCCAGCTGTCTTGGGGCGAGAGGCGGGGTACACCCCAGACAGGTCGCCAGTCTAACACATAGACAACCATCAGACAACCACTCTGCAAAATATGCAAGAAGATTGTTCCCACTAAAAAACAAACTTGTTTCACAACTTGAAGAAACAATGGAGGCTACAAAGTAAGAGATGGTAGCAGCCAAGTGTGTTAATGTGTGACTCTGATGTAAACAAATGACTCTACTGAGTGTAAGAGGTGGGCAGATTAATCCAGATATTAATAGTATTGGTACCAATGATAGTACTGCTATCAGACACACTGCTACCCCCTACATAAGCTGCTATAGGTTAAAAGTATCAGGATCAGTGTCGATATCGACAATACTGATCCTGTATTTACTTCGTACTGGATCAATACCAAAATTTGCAGTATCACACAGCACTAATGAATGTCACTGCACCACTTGCTAGCTGCACTCCATATGACACCAAGAGCAAACGGAAGATGGAAATGACAGATGTGGTTACATGGTGGAATAGCAGGACTTTAGGCAGATGGTGAAAAGCTTGACCTAAGATAAAACACTGTAGATAGAAAAAATTCTGCGATAATATTATGCACAGAATATAATTTACAAAGCAACATCACTTTAGTTATTGTTAAACTATGTGCTTAGCAGTTATTATTTATACTTTTACTTAAATTATCCAGGGAAAACACACACAGGCTACTTTTGTGCCCATATTTTATTAATGATGAGTCACAGTTATCGCACTATAATGCTGCTGTTGCATTATTGTTATAGTATAGTCACACTTTGAATTAGGTTATCAGTTACAGCAGCTCACTGATTAAAGATGGAAAACTCTGATTTAATTTTGACATTCTTTCTCCCACCCCTAATGCTGACACAGATTCGCTACATGCAGTTTTAAACAAAATTATACTATTTTTTTAGCTCAAAATGCATTACTTTGACAGTGATAGAAAACTATACACGAAAAGTTTTGTTTTAATTCAAACATACAAATGCACTTTTGTTTATAAGAGTTGTAAAATAAAAGAAGTATGCCTTTCATTAATATTAATTAGAGTCTCTATCGTTTAACAGTTATTGATTATCAATGTACAGATTATAAAACAAAAGTCATTAAAAACAATCACACATGGAGCATTTCAGTTATTCACTAAGTTACATGCGTGGCGTGCATAATGTTAATGCTGTTCTCTGTTCATATGGAGTGGCCTCATCAGTGGCACACTGCTGAACCCACCCACCCTGGCCAGTAGACCAAAGTTCAGCTTTTATGTAAGAACATCCATTACATAAGACTGCAGAGTCTGAGCAGCTCACAAATAATTAATGGCTAGAGGTTGACTGAACACTTTTTTGCATCACTTCTCAGATTCAGTCTCAAAAAAAAAAAAAAAAAACCCCAACCTGGAACTTCATCTTTATAGTTACTGCAAGGTCCCTGCTAGAGGTTATTTTTATAAGACATAGCTGTTAAATTCTAAATTTGTCACACATATGAACATATTTTGACCCTTATTGTCATAAAGTTTTACTTTACCTGTGTTGATTTTTAACTGGAACAGTTAAGGATGTCTGAGCACACTAGTACTGTTGAATCGAACCAAAAAAAATCACTTCTCCTGTAATCTACATACAGAGATTCTGCATATGAACATGCACAACCTCTAAGCAAATAGCAACATTGTTGGAAACTAAAGCTTTTTAAATTCTGTTTGTAGTCAGCGTACTACAGAGCAGCTGAGCTGGCACTGGTTACATGTACGTTAAAAGTCCATGCGGATAAGAACAGAAGGGAAACCTTTCCCAAGAAGCCACCTCAAAACTATCAGCAATTTCATTTGTTTTGTTTTAAATGCTTTTGAAACATGGCCAGCATAGCCTAGATATTGTAACTCAGCCCTGAAGTACTCCCAGTTTTTCCCAAAAGACAACCAGACAACAAGTTCCCTCATTGATCCGGCTTAGATGAGTTAGAAGTCATGCAACAGTGCAACAGTGTTGTAAATTAACTGAAGCTTGCAAATGTTTCTCCCATTGGCACGAGAGTTAAGTGGATTACAAACAGTCACTTTTGGTAAAAAGTTACACATAAATATTTATCATTAAGTGTGAAGCAAGCTTGATTTTGATGACTCCTCTTTAAAAAGCGGCTGCTGGTTGTAGATTACAGATGTGATCTGAAATCTATAAGTGACTGTCTGCTTTTGTATCTTCAAACTTTAACTAAAAGAGCCTCTGACCCCAGAGACCCTATGACAATGGTAGCTTTTGATAAACTTTATCGATAGTTTGAGTAAATACCAACATGTCCATATTTGTATATTATTAGATGGCTTGTATTTATTTAAATCGTGTTCATAATAATTTTATTTTAATTTTATTTATTATTTATTTTTTTTATTTAAGTTTTGGCAGTGATGTATGTTTTTTGTATGTTTTTTCAAATAAATGTTTTTGAAACTTACCAAATCCTTGTGATTGTTCTTGACTACATACAGAAACATGTAAAAAGATCATTAAAATAAAAAGGAAGCAGCAAAGCGTATAAAAAACTAAATTTGTGCCACTGCCAAAACTCACCACGACTGCAGACCGCATGAAGGCCATAAGCTGTATTGTTCTAGCTAATTATTTATAGGACAGACAAAAAAAAAACCAATTCTATTTTCTGAAAATATCACACTACTTATTAAACGTTGATTATAGTAACACAGAGAATCTATTGGCCAGCATAAACCTTACCTGCAACAGAGATGATGAAGGAAGCATCCATGGCATCAATGTCCAGGGTTCTGGCCCGGGCAGATAAGTGGAAATAGGGAATAAAGTAGGCAAGTTGACTGAAGACCAAAGACCAAGTGTATATGCAAAAGAAAGGGTCCTTCAGCAAAGAGAAATCCAGTACTTTGGCTTTTGTGACCATCACCTCACTTGGCGAGCTTGCATGTGAGGGTAATCCAACAATCGTGGACCCATTCATACTACCATTGAGCTCCGCTGAGCAATCTGGAGTTGTGGGTTTACACTGACCCAAGTCATGATGGGGCTCATGACCATTTACTCCATTCAGGACCAGTCTGGTCAGTTCAGGGTTCACTGACTGGTCCTGGAGTCCCTGAGTACATTGGCCCCCCACGTTCACGGTGTCCCTATGAGAGGGAGGAGGCGATTGAAGAGAGTCTGATTTGGAGACGCCATTGGATACGTGAGTGGACCCATTTAAGCAGTTCTTGGAGTACTCCTTCTCTGAGGAGCTCTTGAGAGAAACAGCAGGACTCTTTTGGATGGCAGAGGAGGTAGGGTTTGAAACAGGTGGCTTTACGTTGATGGGTCGCAGCAGCATGCCAGAGGCCACCAGATTCAGCATGAGACCACCGAGAATCAACATGGCTCCTAAGCATGACAGAGAGAGAGCACAGGATCTAAAATATCACTTTGCATGGGCTGTATTTCTACCAATAAGCACAAAAATTTGTCCTGCCTACCTTGCCAACCATACTGGTCCAGAAGCAGCTGAGTGAAGGGAGCGAGAGCAAAGGTCAAACCCATCCCAGAGCGCCCAATAGCATATGCTGTTGCTAACCTTTTTCGGAAGTACAGTGCTGTGACCACTGAGAAGGCCTGATACAGTAGTGCAAACCCCATTCCTGAGAGGAGCAAACAAGGTTATTATCCAACATTGCGTCAGCCACAGGGACACACAGGTTGGTTTTCTAAATTAATAACATGACACAGAAGTCGTATCTGGTTACTAGAGTTCGTGTAAAAACAGCAACATTAAGGTACTTTACTGTTTACCAATTATTTAAACTCACCAACTATCACTCCCATGCTGATGTAGAGGAATACCACGCTGCTGGCGAATATACTCAGCAGGAAGCCTCCGCTAACCAGCACTGCACCAGTGATCGAGGTCACTCTGGCTCCCACCTTGGCACATGCCACAGAGGCGATGGGTGCTACAGAAGTGAGAGGAGAAGAACCACAAAGGCAAAAAGCTAAATGCTGACATAAAGACCAGAAAAAGCTATTAAATACATTTGGTGAAGGAGAGACAGCAAGTTGCAAGAAAATAATTTCCAAACTGTGGAAAATGAAGAGCTAAAGAGGTGATGCATTAGACAGAAAAGATTCTTTTTCATTTTGAACCTCCAGACAGACGCAGACTCGACATGATGGAACCGATCCAGCTGATACTTTCTGCTGAGCCACCAAACTCATCTTGGAACGCCACAAAGAAGATCCCAAAGCTCTTCAGTGTGCCCATAACGAGGACATTTACCTGCACAGACACAAATGAAAATATACAGATAATGACAGATATATTCCCTCTGAGAGAAACTTTCCAGATAATTACATATAAATAAACATTCACTGGGGAAAAAAAGGAGATTACAGAAAACAGAGGTATGCATACCAGGAAGCAATGTAGCACGACCATCCAGCCCCAGCCTCCATCTGGAGGGTCCTCATACTGGATGTCTTTCTCTTTGTCCTTCTTCGAGGTCATGGCATCCTTCCTGAACAGGTACATTGTGGCCTGGTTTCACTTGGAGAAGGAAGATAAAATCAATCACTTCAAAGCTGCATAGAAAGGATATCATATCACAAGTTATTTTCAGCATAAGACCAAGACGTTTTTTTCTCAAGTAAAGACAAGCAGACATGAAAAAACAAAAAAGAAAACCAACAATATTCCAAATAAAACTGCGACTTTTTTTTATTTATCCAACCTTACAGAAACCCGCAAGCCAAAAAGTTAAATAATTTTGAATCAATAAAAGTAAAGTCTGGTATTATATATGATAAATTAGTCTGACATAAAACATCCATCCATTTCCTTCTGCTTATCCAATCCAGCATCATGGGAGGCCTGGAGCCTATCCCAGGTACCACAGAGTAAGAGGTGTGGTACACTCAGGACAAGTCACCAGTCTGTGTCGGGGCTAACACATAGAGACAGACAACCGTTCACACTGAAATTCACACAATTGGCAGTTTAAAATTTAGAATTACCATTTAACATAACCCCACTAACTGCATGTGTTTGGACTGTGGGAGGAAACGGGAGTACGCATGGAGAACCCACGCAGACAGATTCAAGAGTAATGCTCTATTACCTCTTCATTTCATTTCACTGAGCTGAGAAGTCGAGTAATCTCAGTACAACTAGATTTCTTTTACTCCTAACACAGCTACTAGACTGGAGATAATGTCTCAGCAGTGTTGGCATTATCTCTACCAATGTGTAACGAGTAAGTGCTGCTTACTAACTGGAAGAACTAACATCATGTCCTGTGTGTACCTGGCAAATGATTTCTTCACTTTGTTATGTAATAAAAAAGGTTAGTTGGGTTGGGCAGCTAAACTTTAATTTGAATACATTTGCAGAGAAATAACTCTCTTAAACCTGCTGCGTATTAAACCTACAGCTGCAAAGCAACATTTCAACAACTTTAAACTACACTCTAATACAGGGGCGTCAAACTTGTGGCCCGGGGGCCACTTGCGGCCCACGTCACCCCTACTTGCAGCTCATATATTGACGTGAAGAAATATAATGCAATTTGGCCCTTGAAGCTCCTTTTTTTGTTGGGGAGGATTTGTTTGTTGTTGAGTGCAATGTTAAAATAAGTTCTTTAAAAAGCAAAAAATTATTTAATATGAAGGCAATATGAGCAGAGAGTACAAACATGTGGAGGGATTGGCTACATTAGCTCAGTGAGAGAGATATTAGTAAAGAAAACAATTGTCACTAACAGTCAAAAACTAATGTGCATGCTTATGTCTGCATTTTTATTTTGTTAAATACAAACAAAATTAACAGCAGTATTACTGCCACGTGTCTGGCCAGAAAGATAGTAGTTCAAACAAAGGCTTCAGTTAGTTAAGAGTGAGAAAAAAGAAATTGCATTCCCATTTGCAGTTTTGTCTTGTTATACAAGTATCATGTTCTGCATAGTCTCCTGCACGTGAAGATGCTGCTGCGTGTACAGTATGAACACGACCTGTTGATAATCTGTACTTTTCAACAGCAAATTTAGAAAGACAACTGTTAGCAAGCAATATTTTATTTTTGAATCCAGTACAGGGGAACAAAAGCATTCCAAACACATCTATTAATCCAATAACACACAAGGGTTTGTGGGAAAAGGAATTAATTTAAAGCTAAACCTCTCCTCCAGAGTGTATCTTAAAATAAAAAGAACTTGTTAAAATAATAGTAGTGCACGTATAGATACTGATGGTGTATATGAGAACATAGTGCAATGTCCTCGCTGGCAGATAGCAGAAGAGATGAAAGCAGATAATAATGGATTTCTGAGTGCTTTAACCTCCTAGGACCTGGGCGTCCACATATGTGGACATCACATTTTGGGTTGTTTAAACCAAAATACAACATTTTGCTCTACAAGGGCCTGAAATCCTCTTACGAGGACATTATACTGCCACTGTTTGATCAAAATTTTAAAAGAATGTCCTCATATGTGACTCTCATTTTTCTCAGAAACAAAAATTGAGTAAAAAATAAAATCTGGTAATTCTTTGTTTTTACATTCATCAGGTCCCAATCAGCCCAAATATCAAAGAGAAATTAAAAATGCATGCCATGAACGAGTTCGGGTCTTAGGAGGTTAATAATGAAAAGATTTTTAACAAAATGTCCATTGCGTGTGTGTGCCTGTGTGGTCTATGTGTAACTAAACAAGTTAAGACTTAAGCTGCAAGACTTGGGCTTATTTCCAATGAACCCGTGCCCCTGTTGTTAACAGATTCAGAAATGATTTGCTCTTTTGTGAACCAACTGCACTGCAGTTTGACTCCTAACGGGCAACATGTGACCTTGAATAACTTCGGGTCCTTGCTAGAACACGTTTTCAAAGACTTGTATTAGCATATATATATAAAAGGTAACAGCTAGCTAGAGTTAAGTTTAAATAAACCAAATGAAAACTTTCTCACAATAATGAATAATGACAAACTGAGTCAGCAGCTAAATGCAGGGGCTGTGCCAGGGTCAGCGATAAGGGCAAACGGCAGCAGCACAGACTAAGCAAGATCATCTCAACAACAATGCAGACAGCAGTAAACAAACTCAGCTATAACTTTAGAAGCTCATTTAAAGTTAAGCATCTGTGTTAAGATCCAAGGATGTGCATTTTAACTTCATAGTGATGGCTTATCCTTTAACATCCTGTTTTACCTATAACTGTTGTTTTACCGCTGAAGAGAAACTGTGATAGCTTCTTTTCCAAACTGTGCTCTGAACACTCCTTGACTGATAAACTTCATATCTTTACAGTGACCATCTCCACCCATAGGCCCATCCATAGCTTTGACAGCCACACATGTTATTTAGCAGCCAAACAATAAAAGTGCTTAGGTACCCCTACAATGTTTCTTCTTTTTTCTTTTGCCATTGAAGAATATGGTAACAGCTGGAGCTGACTGGGGCCAGTCCCCTGATTGTTTTTACAAAGTTTCATGTCTGGGTCTTGGGCACTCTAGCACCACTAATGGGCTGAAGTTGGATTTGCGTTTATGTGCCTAACTTCTGAACGATATGCCCAATTTTCAAACATGAGCTACGGTGATACCTTGGATCAGCCTGGATTCAAAGCACTCCATGATGCCATTCTCCGGCACATTGGATTTTCTGAAAAGGTTTACATGTTTGTACACAAGCTGCTTTATTTTCTGCAGTCTTTATCATAATCGGCAAAGCTATCCTTTAGACCAAGACCATTTAGACCTCACCAAAGTTATCATATGGAGTGTTCATTTTTAAGAGCTTTGGCTCATCACAGCCAATGGAAACTGGCAGTGAGGTGCCAAACAACTACCTCAATGGCCACCAAAGGCAAAGACATGCAGTTAGGATCTTACTGAAGGGTTAAATCACAATTTACTTAATCTTCAGACCATCCTTATAAAAGTTATCATAATCATAACTGTTAGTTATCATAATAATCATAATTCATCAACATAACTGTTATTATATCTCAGCAACCGTTGTAAGTTTTACACTATAGAGTCCCCTTTCAATTGTGATTTTAGCAGAATACATGATCGTACATTATCCCAATAAAATACTAACGTGTCTCTGCTCAGTGTTTGACAATAAGTTACATAAGATAGCCTCATATTTGTGACCGGAGGTATATAGGCTGTCGATGAAGGTTTAATAAATAAGGAAGCCATTCGATTCTGCTGTATCTGCAGAATAAAGCATTATGACTTTAAATATTAATCGTGAGTTCTGCAGAAAGAGACAATGTGTGTATATGAAGACGGTACATCAAGAAACGAGCGGAGATGTAAAACCGAAATCTGCAAAGAAACAAAACAAAAAAACCCACATGGGGCAAACTCAAAGTTTACCAGAGTAAGTATTACCTGTAACTGCCTATACTGTGCCAGGGGTACTGAACAGTCTAACACAGGGCTGAACTGTCTTTTACTTAGCTCTGAAAAAGAGGATGTGAAAGCAGGATCCCAGTGTGCAATGTAAACACAACTTTTGAACAGAGCGATCCTAAAGTCTAAACAATGCAACTCTAAAGTGATTCCATACTGACCACAGATCAGCTCAGGCTAACAAGGCAGCTGCACTGGCTGAACAGAAGTCAAAGTCATTGCTCCTTGTCTACTCTTAGAAGTCTGCCACTGTTGCCTGATGCATCCCATACATTGTTAATGAGCATTTCTCACACTGCAGTAAAGAGCTGATGTGGAGTGGTGACTACAGACAGATAGGACACAGCGCATGCAGCTGACTCTCCCATAACCTTACTTTTTTAAAGCTGTTCAGAGGATTCATTTGCCAGTGAGTAACCAAATTACTGATGTTTCTATGATAACTATGATCCACAATATGATGTCAATACAGTATGAATTATATTGTATTGACACAGATGTTTTATTAAGTCTTGTCATGTAGCAGCTGACCTGTAATCCTAAATTTGATTAGTTTAAGAAAATGGATGGATGGATGTAGCAGTTGAGTCAAAGGGGACCTAATACTCATATTTCAAGTTTCCAGACGTTTTATTGTGGGAGTCAACTACAGCTCTGCATAAGGCCTCCAGCCTGAAAGAAGCCATTTTAGCCCCTCTCTCTTTCAGGCTCTCTCACGCCAACCCTCTGAATGTCCTCCTTCACTACATTCACAAGTCTTCTTCTTTAATCTGTCTATTTCCAGCATCCTTTGGCTGGTATATCTGCTATCCCTGCTCGACACATGTCCAAACCATCTCAACCTTACTTCTCTCCAAACTGCTCGACCTGAGCTGCCCCTCTGACACACTCATGTTTACCCTGTCCATTCTGGTCACTTCTGTTGAAAATCTTGATACTCATCTCCAGCCACTCCACCCTGCCTGTGCTCTCTCCTGAACTGTCTATTGTTTTGAATGGTTGAACCAAGGTATTTAAACGTATCTACCCTCACTACCACTACTCCATGCAGTTTTCCTGTTACACCCTTCTCTGTCTGTCGCACACAGTTGCTTCTACTAACTTTCATTCCTCTTCTCTCCATTGCATACCTCCACCTCTCAAGGTTCTCTTCCACCTGTTCCCTAATCTCACTACAAAATGTTGTGTCTGAACATCTCAGCCCATGTAGACTCCTGTCTGACCTCCTCTGTAAACCTGTTGTTTAACACTGCATTGTTGGATAAAAGCTACAGAGCACAGTTTATATGGTAAAGAGGCACACACAGACACATGCGTAGGAGATTAATAATTATGAACAACTCATGAACATAATCCATGTTTGATTTTTTTTTTAAGTAAACAGGAGGCCAAGTTTGGTGTTCACAGCTGTTCCCCCCTTGGTTTACTAAATATCAGCAGCTTCAAAGGACCACCCAAAGCCATATGAGCATCACCACAGCCTTAAACCCATAGTGCATTTAAACAAATGGCACAGCAGCAGTAACTTCATTCATTATCTATAACTATCGGTTACTACTGACATAAAGACAGTTATACGAAACTGTTTGCTGTCAGAGAGCCGTTCTAACCACCTGTTTATCACTAGTCTTTTGTAAGCCAGCATTGCTAACTCAGTCTGACTTAGAAATGTATAACAAGCCAGGACCAAATTAGAGAGAGAGCACAGAGCGGATTAAAAGGGAATGAATTGGGCCAGTGTAGTGCAAGAAAAGTATTTCCCCCTATGTGCGGTTAACAAGTTGTCCTTAGAGAGTACTTGAGCGCATGTTTGTGAATGTGCCGAGTCTCAGGGTTTGAGCGACAGGGGACTGGAGTCCAGCACTTTGTAGTGTGGTGTTCACACTGTGTTACCGCAGACCTTTCATGCAAACCTTGTCTTTGCAGGACTTCATATGTGCATCTGGTCTAATACTGCATTTTAGTCAGGTTACTGTGTGAGTAATGTTCTCCAACACCTGTTCCTATTTAACCTACATTTTCTTCATACTGCTATGAATGAAATTACAGCCTGTCAAAGGAAAATTAAAACAGATATTTTGCAACTCCATCCTCTGAGTGCAAGACCTTACATGACACTTGCCCTGAGCAAACTGAAAAGAGTTTTCTTGTGCACTTTCCCATAAAACACTTGCAATTATTTTTTTTAAGTGTGGTAAATGCAGTATTTGTGACATCCATCTAACAATTCAGTATATCCATATATACTGAATTACAGTCTCCCACATCCTAGCTGGCAAATTACCATAAATATTTGCATGTAACCTCCACATTGCATAATATGATCTTGTTTGTGAAACCTCTCACAGAGTAACAGCTCTATAGAGCTGCTAGAGCTTAAAAACATGAGTCAAGTCTTAAGAATAATCAAAATTTGTGGGAAAAATATGAACCTGGAGCACCTTTTAGGTAGACACACCTAGCCTGGCTTTGTACGATTGAAAATAAACCCACTTATTAACAGCCAGCTATTGTTGTTGTGAGGCAATAACAAAGAGTTCATGGCAGCAGCAGGGCTCTCCCTAACCTGAGAGCAAACTTGAACTGTAAAATCAAAATTCAAAGATCCAACATTATTGTTAAGTCACCGTGTTTTGAACACACTCAAGCACTCTGCTCTAGGTTTAACTGGATACAATTAGTCTAAACAGGGGTCTAAAACAGTAAAATAATTCAAACTCTGAAGTACAGAATATTGAAAATATCCAAAGGCCTTTATGTTATCCAACCATGATAGCACACCTGTTAGACCAGTCTCCTTTTTAGTGCTCACTAGAGAGTTTTTGTCCATTCTGAAGGGAGAACTAATTAAATAAAGAAAATGACATGCTTCATTTCCTTTCCTTCCAGGCTGAACTTCTGAGGCGAGGTATGAAGTTTTCATGGATCTATTGTAAGACTGCGTGAACTTTAATTCACTTGATTTTAAAGGGAAATGTGTTTGGAGGGTGTGAGTACAATGGACACACTTAACCCCCTTTTGTACTCAATTTACCCATTTCACAAGTTTTTTTCTCCACTACGCAGTATCTATAGCAACTGGTCAGATAATGTTTCTGGTTTATGAACTAGAATGAATTTTTTTTATACTGTAAATAGAACAACAGCAATCAGCAATGACTGGTCTAACCTGCAAAAAAGCAATAGCATTCAAGCGTTTGTATTTCCAATTTGCAATCTAGACAGCACTTCATTTTGAGTATTGACATTTTTTTTCCTCTATTAATACCTTGGACAAGTCTGAGGTTTTGCTTAGAAATGACTGCAAAAACAAAAGGTCTTTTAACTCTTCAGCAGCCTAAGTTTCTTTTTATTTCTCCTTTTTGCTTTACAGAAGTGGACTAGTGCAGCCTGCAGGTCAGTTTGTCAATCCTGCAGATAAACTAAGGCTAAGAAAAATAACCCAAACTAGAGAAAAAAAGAAAATAACTTCCATCCATCCATCCATCCATCCATCCATCCATCCATCCATCCATCCATCCATCCATCCATCCATCCATCCATCCATCCATCCATCCATTCGCAGGCACTTATGAAGTTAAATATCACAAATTGCCAACTAAATATAACAAAAGAGAAAACAACCCCATATTAGGTCGGCCCCTGAAGTACAGTAACTGTTTGCCACCATTGTCTGACCCTTGCGAGAAGCTAAACTTGTCTCTATGTAGCCTGAAGTTCACTCTAGAAAATATTTCATAACACTTTTTCATCTGTTATCCAAAGGAAAACTGTAAGGTAAATGGTCTTTTAAAAAAGAAGCAGACAGTCAGACTGTTTAAAATCAACACATCACCCAACCCTTTCCCAAATGCGCCCCTCCTTTGTACCGCAGTTGGCACATTACTCCGGGATCTCGATTATAAAAGCAGCTTGATTTGGCAGCTCCTGGATCCAAACCCAAGGAAAGCAAAGTACAGTTTGAAGGAGAGGCGAGGCGAGAAACACATTAATCAAGTACACATTTTAAAATGTGATATGTTTCATTATGTTTCTGCTTAAGGTAGAGTTTCCCAAAAGTTTTGTAGCAAATATTAAAAAATAACAAAAAAATTGTGCTCCATTACCACACTTTAAAAAAATCTATTATTACTGTTAAAAATATCAGTAGAATAACATCCACAAAATCTTTCACCTGGTTATTTGTGTCCCAATTGATCTATCTCTGCACCCCACTTATGGGGTCCGGCTCATGGTTTTAGAACCACTTGCTAAGAGTAATATGAGACTTTAACAGCCAGAGGGTTCGAATCAGAAGGCTCCTATAACATAACAGTATGAATTTCTTCTAGCTTGAGTTGAAGTTCTGATGGCACTTATTTTTTATTTTATTTTTTTTACCCAAACAGGCATCGTGGTTTTCAAACTCCCAACTCATACAACTTGGTATTTTCTGTGACCCCAATACTGCACCGCACACATGCACATGCACACAAGTTCTAGAAACACATGGCACTAAGGAGATCAAGGCTATGAGTTTAGCCAGGAAACCTTTGCAGATATCAGACCTCTTCAGTGAGGTCTTATATTGAGTGGTTGCTGTTACATAATATTCTAATTTTTGCAAAAAGCAAGTCTTGCCTCCATAACCAGGAATGAGAAACAGAAAAAGAATATTCAAAAAGCATCAATGTTATACAAAAAAAAAATGGAGACTGAATATAATTATTATTCCATTATTGTTCCAACATCCTGCACAGTAACGGTTCTCTTTTCACCTGCTCTCAATGACTATTTAATTCAAATTACATTTTGAGATGTTTAAATCGATTTCTGGTTCAGATCAAAAGGAATTACAATTGTGAAAAACCTTCCTTTAGCAGAGCTTACCTGTTATGTGTTGTAGGTAGAATTCCTGAAGGCACTGTAGGCAAAGAGAAATTTCAGAAGTCCTACTTCCTGAATACCACCCTCAGAATGATTGAAGGGCACTTGGTTCTACAGCGGCACCAAGATCAGCTTCATAACCTACAATGAAAAGTAAAAAAGCATATGTTTCAGCACCTGGTAATGAGGCACCATTTAGAAAGCAGAAAGATAAATAAAACCACAGATTAGAACCTATAGGGGAAACCATTACATCAGAATACAAAGCAAAGTAGCTGCATTACTGTTTATCAGTCGTAAAGTAGACCCATCAACACGTAGTCATAAATGTAGAACAACGTAAAAAAAAAATTCAATGTGTTTATTTCACAAAGACAAGTGTCATACCTTTCTCATCCCAAAAGCCCAATTCAAGAAAGCCAGTTGTCCCTGTGCTGTTAAATTCTAAACTGTGACTTTGAGGAAAGGAAACGCCTACAGAGGATTTCCATTTAAGGAACAGATGTGCTTTAAAAAAGCAAAAAACAGACACCCTATCTCGTTTAACAGGTTTTTAAGAATTTTGAGTGAGCTGACAGAGTTGTGAAAGCCAATGTGCACCAATTTGTAAACCTGCATTCAAATTGTGAAACGGAGGTTATGTGGTCCTTTTGAAGTCATGCATGTCAGCATTTTGACAAAAACAATCACTAAAAGAGACATATGAAGCTCTGTAAGACCACAGTTAACTCCTAAAAAAAACCTGCACGGCAGGTGTAGCCTGTGGTGAATAACTACAGGCTAGACAGCGAAAAATAACTTTCTTACTTAAGTGGGTTGTGTCCAAAGGCTTAGGGCTAATGCAGGAAAATCAGCTTCACGGTTCAGCAATTGTACAAAATGTGGGTCAAACAAAGATCACACTTCTTCCAAAATAGTAACAGACTTTACTCAGATATGGCACAACATTCGAATTTGAATTACGTGGAAGTCTAAAAAGCAGGGTAGTTTGAGAACATACTCTATCACTGTGATATTTATAGTACCATGATTAGGAATAGGTAAAATGATCTCGCTGTGCTGCATTACTATTGTCAGATAGAGCCTGTAATATGGGTTTCATTTGACCAC
>VURO01003143.1:13079-27113 GCA_015108175.1 Pelvicachromis taeniatus | reverse complement strand
AAAAAGGGAAAAATCAAAAAAAAAAAAAAAAAAAAAAAAAAAACAAAACACATTGCCATGCTTTCTTTATATTGCATCTGTGCCTTGCTCATTTATTTCCCCAGCAACACTGGAAAGTGCAGTGTAAATGCAATGATAATAAAAATAATAAACAAGCTGTCCTCACTCCCCACACCAAAATATTATTACATTTCCACGGCGTGGATGGTGAGGGGGAAATACGTAGCACTCAAAAAGCACTAAAGCATTGGGGAATGCATTTCATTAATATTAGATAACCCCCATCCACTCGTCCTCTCCCCAAATAAATACATAAATAAGGCCCTCATAAAGAAAAGCACAGCTCCAGCTGAGATAAACAATGACTCATGATTCTCTTCTCTTGTACCTCCAGGGCAAAATGTTTATTTTATTCCCACAGCCTGCCATAAATTAAGCTAACCTGCACCCATAAAACATTCACTATCTCAAGCAAAGCTGCCCCTGAGGACCTCGGCATAAGCTGGTCGGAGAGTGGGGGGGGGGAGAAGCAAGAGGAAGGGAGCGCGCCTGTGGTCGGTATTGACTGTTTACCTACTTGTGTCCATTGTTTCTTGCACAGGTGTGAACAACTCTGGCAGGGCGTCTTTAATATCAGTCAGCTTCATGTCCACGACAACATCGGGCCCCTGCACGACAGCGCGGAGGCAGGAACTTTTAAAAATAATATATGCAAATGCAACTTTGGAAAGGACAGAGAGCAAGAATGAGAAAAAGGTTAGTCATTTTTTGGGGGCGCTCAGGGAGGAAAATGTAGAGATAATAGACTCAATGATTTACTAAAAGCTCAAGAAGTCTCTAAAGAGAATGGTTGACAAAATAGCTCACGTAATTACTCTCTAATAGCTTTTTCTGGAGTGAGAGAATGCATGTGTGAACTTGTAATCATTCTCAACCTTTTGGCGAGAAGCTATGGGGTGATGGGAGACAGAGCAGGCAGTCTGATCAACAGAATGGGACTAGTTAAAAATAATCACGGACTGTGTAGCTGACATTTTCAAGCATGACTCTTCCCTGTCTCCCATTACATTTTCATTTTTTGCCATAATAAATTGCAATAATACACAGCGGCAGTAGAGAGTGGGGCGAGCCAGGCGTGACTTGATGCGTCCGAGAAGCCTGGATTCCACTGCCACTGTTGCCCGACAGTCATTACCATTAGAGACATTTTTTATTCATAGTTTTTACACTGACGTAAGGAGGAATATGGATGAATGTTATTACTATGCATGAAACCTTTTTTTTTTGTTTTTCCCCCCCTTTTTTTTCCGGGGAGAATTTTTCCTTCGCAACCTGACAAAGGGGGCTATCTACCTTCAACCTAGAGTATGATAAATCACAAACTATTTACTTCTCCCCACATAATACAGGGGCTAATTCTACAGAATCTGTTTTTGTCATAGACAATTACAGTGGGAGCTCCATTGACTGGCAGACAAAATAGCCTTTGTTGATGGCTCTGTCATGTTTTATTTGTGTCAAAGTCTTCAAAACAATGTGGACATGCATTTTAAGATAATATACAGGAACTAGGAGAAGGCCATTTGTATGCTATATACTAAACCGAGGGCCAGATTGAGCTCAGGCACAAGGCAGCCGCTGCCAGGTTGCCCGACTTTAAGGCGGATGCTGAACAAGAATCGGACTTGATTAAGTCCTAAAATTGAGCTGATGCAAAGTAATAACAAAAATGCAGGTTTTGTTTACTGCCTGCACCGTCCACCTGCAACCCACGGAAACTTAATTAATAGACGAGCAATAGTAAGCTGTATGTGCTGAGGTTAGACAGGTTGATTATCCTGGCAATATAAGCAGGTGTATTTATGGCCACAGAGCAGCTGACAGCCAAGCAGAAACACATCAGCTGTAGGCTGCAGGCAGCAGAGGAGTCAAAAAAATGACCCGACAGCATTATGAGAAATACAATGCAAAGATCATTTCAGCCACAGAGGAGTCTTGGCTACTCAAATCAGAAGCTCTCTCTCTCTCTCTCTGTAAATATGTGTGTATATATACATATACATATATAAGCTTATATGTACATAAGCTTAGGTAACCATTTCCTCTACAGGGCTGCTGCTGACCGGATAAATTGGAATAGTTCAAATACAGCTCATTGCTATTTCATGAATAAACATAAATAATATCCTCGAGGGCCTCCAACATAAAAAATACCTCTTCCAGGTATTATTCATCCAGAATATGCATGCATATCCATTTTATATAAAACTTTAAAACTACTCTACCAGTCTTGGCTTTTTATGCCTTTTTTTTAAAAGTGGGACTTTGACTCATACAAACGCAAGGCTTATTAAGATATTCTGGCAGCAAAAAGTGAGCTAATAACCATTGGCATGCAACAATCAAAAAAGAAGGTGCAGCAGATGAGGAGCTAGTGCAGAACGCATAGGAAAAGGGAGAAGTTTACATTCACGCTTACAGTTTTTCTGGTGAAACAGAGGTAGCGAGTGACCTTGGATTTGAATAAGCCGTCCTTCCTCAGGTCGGCGTCAGAGCCATCTGTTGTTTGTGCAACCTACGTGGAAAAAATAGGGGAAAAAAACAAGGAGAGAGGAAAACATGCAGGAGGTGGGATAAAGTTAATGTATGTATGCCATGAGCGTGCTGCTTTTGCCTCTTCCTTTGCATACTAGCCTTAATTAACGCTTGCCTACACTACTGCTCCATCTCATTAGTGCTCTGCGTGGGTAAAGGAGTCTTAGCCTCCAAAAAGGTGGCTAAAAATATCATCTCATGGGACTGGGCTGATTAAAGATGCCCTGACAAGGATCTGCTCTAATAAGGGAGGCAAACTTCAACGTGGGAAAGCAGGGAATATATTTATGGTAAATGTGGAATGAATCTTTTTTTAAAAACTAAACCTTCTGTAATATATCCAGCGTGAAGACGCGAGTAAACTGAGACTGAGGCATTGCGCACATACCATGTGTAGTTTTACTTTATTTAAGGAGACAGCTTTTTCTAAAAATAAATTACAAAGAATTTAAAGTCTGATTTCAAAGACCCGAGCCGCTTGCCCTTGTACAATAGGCTCATTCATAGTTGTAAACGAGCAGTAGAGTCACTTAAAAAAAGAGAGATTGCATCAAATTGACAGCATGTGTGTACCACAAGTCAAGCTCAAGGTCCTATACTGCATTGCTATGTAAATTTAGGTATGCAGGGAGAGTGATAAAGCAAAATATAACCTGCAGACTGCATCGCGGAGACTCTTCCATCGTTCGAGCAAACATGCTTGGCTGAAGCGTCATGTTCCATTGGCTATCATGTGAGAATAACCTAAATAACTGCCAGAGTTATTTTCTAAAGGGATCCTTTACAAAGAAGAGTCAATCTAATGAGGTTCATTCAAATGAAGAAGTCATAGATCTCTGCACCCACCCACACACATTACCCCCTTGACAATAATGATGAATGACCCCAGTGACTGGTTGGGGGGGGGCATAGTATGGGGAGATTCATGCAAAACCACCACTGACTAGATGGGATGAGAGCAGAGACTAGAGTGGGGAACAGAGACAGATAGTAGGATGAGGAGAGAGAAAGAAGAGAAGACGAGCAGAGAGAGGGATTGCAGGGCCTCTCCACAGCAGTTCCATGAAAGGTCCCAGAAGGAGCCAATACATCACCAGCCTCCCTTACTTCCTTACAAGACAACCCGTCTTGGCCACCTTTTTCCAGGTCAGTAGCCAGCGCATCCTGTCAGCGTAAACAAAGGGCTCGCTTTGTGAAACCCAAAGTCAAGTTGAGGAGTAACGAGGGCACGGTCCTCTGAGGAGGCACCTCAGGCATCATCCTGCCACAGCCGCCGGCAGCAAGAATGCGACGCAGCTTGAATTTGAAACGCCAACCGCTGAGCCCCGGCAGCAAAAGCATGTGTAAACTTGTAGTGGATCTTGTCTAATACATACACGAGTGCCACTGTATGGCTCCGTCATTACACAGACTTCAATGAGAAGAATGTCACCTGTCTGATAAGCGCTATCACACCTCTGATATTGAAATATGGTTGTGTCATCTGATTTAAAATGCAATGTCAGATCCAACTACTGCTTCTTAAAAGCTTGTGCTTGCAGTGATCTGAAAGCCCACCGATGAAACAAGTCTTTAGGGGTATTGAATATTCCTATGAAGCATCTCTGGAGACAGACACAACCAGCAAGATGCTATGAAGCACTGAGAGACACAGCTGTGAATACAGATATAAAGGCATAAAATCAAAAATCTCTGGAGAGTAAAACCAGGTGAAGAGAAAATATGCGAGGCACAGGGAAACAAAGAAAAACACAGAAGCTCAGAAGTATTATTTTAAAATAAATCAACTTCTGACAATAGACTTAAGAAAAACACACTGTGGCTATTTACAGGTTTTTAACTTTATTTGGGGGTCTATAAAAGAGTGTCACCTTATTAAAAGACAGCTGTGACAGCTGGACGGACTAAATGAGGAGTAGATTGAGTACTGTTCTGTTTGTCTGCCTGTCAATAGGACCATGGAAAAAAGGCTACCAAGAAAACCTGAATGAAAAGAAGTGGAGCATGTACACAAGGGTACCCTTTAAATTTGGGCCAGTTTAAAGAAATATCACTTTCTTCAAAACAGCTGAATACAGCATTAGCCTTGGTAGAGTGTTGGCCCCTTAAATCCCTTGTGTGTGTGTGTGTGTGTGTGTTTTAATATATATCACGGAGGGCTAATGAAAAGCCAGCTGAGTGACATGAAAACATAATGACCCACACCCAGTCCTTGTTTACTGGTTTGCACTGAGAATTTTACACTTAACCTTATTGTCCAGTTCAGTATTCCAGTTCTGACATTGCTCTGTGGGCATAAGCAACAGGCAGACAGATTTAGCTGTATCTACACGGTAGTTAAAATGGTTGTTCTGCTGGCAACTGGAGCTCGGAGACAGTAACAAATTTCCTCTTTGGAGAAGTCCCATTTTGAAGCCTTGAGATATCAATTTCTGTTGTCACCATTTTGGCATTGTGAAACAGGAAGTGGTGAGAGGGGGCGGGTCTGACTATGAAACTACAATGACTTGCAAGTTACAAGTTGTTAGCCAAAGATGGTTCCATGGGTGAACCCCAGATGGTCCTCTCTGAAATAGCATGACCCAGATTTACAAAATAGACATATTTTGTATAGATGTATTCCAATACACTGTCTTGCTAATGCAAAGCATTTTCCTGTTATTCTAGGAAAATCACCAGTAGGCAAACATGGGGTTAGTATCTTGCCCAAGGATACTTAGCATGTAGACTGGAGGAGCCTGGGATCGAACCACCGACCTTCCGGTTAGGAGGTGACCCGCTCTACCACCTGAGCTACAGCCACCCCCACCCACAATGGCAAAATTACTTTTCAAGTAAACAGGTTCAAGTACAATTCAATCCCAAGTTTTTGTGTAAAAGTCCAAGTCAAGTCACAAGTCTTATAACATTTTTTCAAGTCAAGTCTAAAGTCATAAAGACTTGAGTCTTGAACTCAAGTCTTACTTGAAGTCCAAGTCATGTGACTCCAGTCCACACCTCTGCTCACCAGGTACTCCGGATTCCTCCCACTATCCAAAGACATGCAGTTAGTGGGGTTAGGTTAACTGATTGTGAACGACCACGGTAGACCCCACGACACTTGCATGCCTTTCTTTATTTTTACTGGTTGCTGTCCACACTTGGCAGCAGCTTCCCCGCTGCCAGCCAGACACACCAACAACCGCAACAACTTATAGGACCCTGTTCAGTCTTTTAAGGTTGGCGAGGCGTGATTGCGGATGCCCTGCAGGTGCGCTCGCCTACCCTGCAGCGGTACCGCCGGCCACGCCCCGCAACACAGATTATTCTAAAACAGCTGTGAATGTGAGTACAAATAGTTGTCTGTCTCCAAGTGTGAGCCCTGCAATAAACTCGCCCTATGACAGCTGGGATTGATTCCAGTCCCCCCCGTTACCCTGATAAGGACAAGAGGATGGATAAGATGTATTCACTCTTCCTAACAATGCCTAAATGTTTTGCTCATGGCTGACATAATTTACAGATAGAGAAGCAGCATTAACAAGTACATAACAATGATGTGGGGCGGATGCATATTGTTTGCTTGGTGCTGTGTCCAACTAGCCACTAGGTGGCCATTATGCAAATGTGCAGTAATGTAGACAAGTCATGCAAGAAACCCTGGCTTCCTAACAAGACATTTTGGACAGAGAATAACTGTTCTGGATGACCTTTGCAACTTTGCAGGCATTTGACAAGCACAAAAATTGTTTATGACAGAAAACGAGGTGAAACCCATAAAGCATAATATGTGTACTTTAAAGAACTAAAGCCGCAGTTACTTTGAAATCTACTTGGCTTTCTTGTTGAGATTCAGAGTGTGTGTTAAAGTGGGTGCTAAAGCGTGCGAGCAATTAGTTTAGCTGAAACGAGGAAGGGGGGAAGAAGCTAGCTGCAATAGCCCCTTTGCAACCCACGAACAGAGCATGAGTGAGCAAGAGTCTACTCAGTGTGTTTGATGTTAGGTGGCTGCTGGTGCATTAGCAAAGCTCCTGATCCCAGTGGAACAGTGTTTGATCTGGGCCTGCGCTCTCTCGTGTTGGAACAACCTGCTCAAGTTCAGAGATGTGAGCGTACGGTATCAGAGAGCAAAAGAGTTAATCAGCTCTTTGATCTGCTTTATAAAGTATATGGAAAGTATGGTGAACAGTTCGTATTAAGGAGGTATTTGAAAAGATTTCTTATATGAAAGGAAAAAAAAAATCAATACAGCTAATATCCTGAGACTTTCCCTCCTCTGTGGTGCATTAGTACACTGATACCAAGTGCAGATATTTGTGTTTGTATTTCAAGTCCGCAAGATGAAAGACCACATAGTGATGTTCAAAAAGATATTCTTGAAGATGGGACAAACGCATTTGAAATAGATATTATGAGCCTGAAAGACCTTGAATCTTATCTTGGAGGATGACTTGCACTTAACTTTTTATTCTTTATGCTCTTACCTTGAATCATAACTTTAAAATTTGACTTTATGAAGAAAAACTAATGCAGACTGAATTATATGTCTGCAATAAAAACCTCTTAAAAGGCTTTACTGCAATCCTTCTTTTCTACAAATAAGTACCTTACTCTATCAGTAGCTACCATCTCAAATAGAGAAAGTCAGATTTATAAGGCAGACCAAAGTTTGTGGGTGATCCACTAACAGCGCACTAACGCATAAACCCAACCACAGCCAGTTTATTTGGATAGTGACTAACACAGGGCACAAAGCGCAGCCGTGAGGTAGGTTAGAAGATTCTACTAATAACGTACATGCAGCTAAGCACACAATAACTTGACACAACTGAATCTGGTCCTTATAATAATCGACAGCCAACCATTGGCACATTTAGGAAGCTGTACATAGGCACAGCAATACTTTACATAAACTACATGCAAATAACAGCATGCTAACAAGCTTACGACAGTGCATTTAAAGTTAACAATATTACAATGTTCATATATAGTAACCACCATGTTGCTAAACACTATCTTAGTTCAATTCTGGTAGCTGACCATTTCAACACAAAGTGCAGCTGATGCTCATTTGGATCATACACACCATGATTAGGATTTATTTATTACAATACCGTTGCAACAGATCAGTAGCATTAAGCTATGGCTCCATGTGTGCTAGCATGTTTTCATGCAGCAACAGTATTTTCTGCAAAATTGAGTGAAAACAGATTTATATATTTTTATAAAAATGTATTTTAAATTTTGCACTTCTCATCTACCACCCTCTGGAACATATACAGTGTTTGCACACACAGTGTATTGGTGTAGTGGACTGGTAGACAATGAAATGTGATTTCCTTGTGTTTGTCACTGTGTGATGTGTGCGTAGTTTCTGTGCCGATAGCTCCTCTCTGATGCCAGCCCACCATCATCTGCTCGATAGGAACAAGCTGAGTGTGTTGGGTGGAGCAGGAAGAGATAAAAACTGGGGGAAGAGGGAGGCTTTAGGGGCCTAATGAAAACAAAAGAAGCTTGAATAGGAAGAAGGGAAGAGGAAGAGAGATCTGCCCTTGAGCTTGTTTTGTGCTTTGATAAACTTGTGCACTCTCTTCTCTTTTTTACCCTTTAAACTAAGTTACACCAAAAAAAATCTAATTAAGCAGCCTACCCTGCACTACTTCACATTTCTGTTAATGGTGAAGACGCTGTGAGACTTGAATATAAAGAAAACATGAGGACAAAGTTAAATTATATGGGGATCAACCAAACATCATTAAACCTTTGCCTCTGGTGTGTCTACAATACTGGTGGCAACCAACGAAGGGAATCCATCTAATCATCAAAGTAAACTTTATGAATAAGTCATCTAGCAGATCTTACAAAAACACCTTGAAAGGGTGCCAACACCCTGGGTGTGCATTATGCTACACAATCATTTTCTACTGTTACATGTACAACCCAGTAAAGAAAGCAAAATAAATCTTTATTAGATCTCCAATTATGACTTCAGTCACTGATTAACAATTTGGATTCTGGCCCTATTATAATATTAGTGAAAACACTAATGTTAGTGTTAAATGCATCATCAGGGCAAAAAAAGTGTTTTTTACTGAACCTGTGAGTTTTAAAAGAAATAAAAATAAAGTGCAGACTTGCTCTCAGCCTGTTTTAGCAAACGCACATGCAGGTGCCTATAGTTAAAAAAAAAAAAAAGACAAATGGCATATTTTGAACAAGCTTTAGTCCCAATCCCAGTAAATTTGAATATCCTAGGTGATTTCCTTTTTTAAGTTACAGCATTCACAAGGTTTTCAGAAAACTTGAAATCTGACATTGAGGTCGATGTAATGAAATATGAAAACCCTACATCACCTTGCTCTCGAGTTATTATGTTCACAAATTTAGGTGTCCACGCCACCCAACCACCTAACCAGCATGATAATGACAATACCCCATGAGTCTTTGACGGGGTAAAAATCATGACAACCTTAATGGGTGTGGTACAAAAAACAGTTACAGTACTGTGAGTAATTAAACTCATCATAATAACTATATGTTGTTACCACTGACAAAAGTGGTTACAGGTGCTAGGTGTCACCTCTTTGACTCAGGACTGGATCTAGCTACTGTATTTTCATCGCTGGTGCCTTTTGGATCATTTTTAATTAGACTGTTTTTGTGTATGCTAGTTGTATGAACAGCCATCAAAATAGTCAGTTTTTGGTGAATGACTTCTTTACTTAGAACTAATTAGCAAATATCTCTTACACTTGAAAACTATGGATACAGCTTAATAACCAAGCTTGCAAGCATAAGCTGGAAACTCAGCAATCCACCCTCTAATGCAAGTATGGTTTACGACATGGTGGCAGGCAAAATGCTAACACTGACCCTCCACAATGCAGTTGGTTCTTCCATGGTGTATCCCAGTCTTTTATATATAGAAGCTATGCTCAGGATGATTCTACTCACAACATAGTAGCCATCAGGGGCCTTGCTGGGTGAAGACACTACTCCAACTGCAGAGATGGGGTCTATGGGAAACTGGCTGCTGACCTCAGACATGTCGAAGCTGTTAGAAAAGCAGAAGCGCATCATTACTACATATATATATATGTGTGTGTGTGTGTGTGTGTGTGTGTGTGTGTGTGTGTGTGTGTGTGTGTGTGTGTGTATTTCACCTCTAGCAGTCATTACACAGAGGATGCACACAGGATTTCTTGGCTAAGATGGCCACGATATTGACTTCTTGATGAGGCTTATTAGGATCTAGAAGAAAAAGTGTCCAGCTAATCCAGGATCAAATGACAAGTGAGACCAGTGACAAAACAGCATTTGGAGACTACCCAATGACTTCACCAAATCACAAATTAGGGGGAGTGATCACATATTTTCAAGGAAGTCCCAATCAATTGCTATCTATTCCTGTCTAAGGGAATTTTTTCCTAATGGGTATGCAAGCCTCTTACAGGGTAAGTGGCTTTACAAAAGGTTCCCTTGCGCAATTTTATTAGATTAGGTTTAAAACATTCTTGTACTAACTGACAAAGTTGCTGCATTCAATCTTGATATTTAGAAAATCTATTGCAATTAAGCTGATCAAATTAGGGGTTTTTACTCCAGAAAACAGCTGTCTCTTTAACAAATGCTAGATAGCTGTACTTATTCAAATGAAACAGGATAGCAAATTAGCTAATAGATTGAAGGATCTCTTTGTAACATTCATTTGTTTAAAATGAGCTTTGTTTTTCCGGCACAAAAACAAACCCTGGAGAACTTATCCAGGCTGATTAAAAAAAGGAGAAAACACTGCAAGCATATTTCATTTCCAAAGACAAAAATCACCACGAAATCCAAGATAGTCTTGAATAGTATTGAAGAGCAAGTTACATTATATGGGGAATTATTATTTAAGAGAGACACAGAGCATGACTAAATACAGCTGAATGTAGACAAGGTGATAAAACAGTATTATTATGTTTTATAATCTTACAAATTATTGAAAACTTATTTAAACGTGTACCTACGAACATTTTGCATATAGCTAACCTGGTCTATTTTCTCGGTCACAGGTGACAATCTTCAATCATTCTCATGTTTTGCATATTTAGAAACATTATGCTCATAAAATTAAGATGCTAATGCGGTTTATGCTGTATTTGACAGTCATATTTACATCCTTACAGCAGTTCTTTGACTCAAAAAAACAACTTTGTTTAGCTAGCATACTTACTGGTTTTTCGGGGGTTTATAGAGTTTTAGCTTTATCCCTTATCCCTCTCGAAAGTGCTTGTTTACAAGTGCCCAGATACAACTGCTTTACGCAAGCACAGCTCTAGTTAACGTCCAACACGCATCTTGTGTTATAAAACGCTAATGCCTGAGTCCTTTATTTGTGGTTCATTTTTACCTGCTAAAACGTCTCCCCCTGGTTTGTCACTACCACCTTGTGAACTTTGGACTTTACACGCCAACATGTAGGAAGGAAATACTTCCTGGTCTTCAAGGGAAGAAATTATTAACTACAGTCCAATATTTGGGTAATGTCTTTTACCCTGTGATTTATTGTTGTATTTATAAATAAATACATTTAAATATACAAATAAATGTAAATTGCTATCATTGAATCGTTTAAGATAATGAAGTAATACGTGCCCTTATTTCTGCTTAGATATCATTTGCTTAAAATCGTATTCATTTAGATTAAAAAATAAACTTACATTCACAACAAACTATGCAAAGAATTCCAAGGCCCGCAATGCCAGGGTTTATTTTTAAGCAATAACCTATGTGATCTAATTTTGCTGTTGTAACTAAATTAAGGTTGTGCTTCACTAAATGGCTATCATTACATGGATGTATCTACAGGTCACGCCTCCTGGCAGTTGGTTGTCTCTCTAATCGTCACATGCCGTTTCTGTAATCAGATGAAAGTAAAACTAAGCCCACTGTATTGACTTAGCTGTAACATTAGGATGTGCATGTCTCTCTTGAGTACAAAACTTGAAAGCCTCTTTGTAGACTGTCCAAAACACAAGCAGGCGACAGATGCTTTCCCATCATCAAGTTTCTGCCCCCACCATACCAATCAGATAAATTATTTCATTCTGTGACTATTATCCTAATGCACTGCATTCAAATCACAGACTTGTTGCTCTGCGATGTGACATGGTGCCATATGCAGTCAGATGTATTTATTGGCGATCAGTTTTCCTTCTGAAATTTATAATGCGTGTATGATAAGAGGGGGTGACTTTCAGAGGAAAGTGACTCCACATGTGACAAAAAAAACAACAACATTTTAACACCTCCAATCTTGTGTTTGATTTTAACCAAGCATGCAGAAAACAGCTTAAGGGTTTTTGGTGTGGGATATCTTCAACAAGCATATTAAAGCTTGCTTTTATAGTCCCTTTTTATCTTTCCTGATGTCGATTGTCTCACTAGCCACTATATTTACTATATTTAATGAACATAAAAGACCTAGAGAAAATAAAATGTTTGCCTTTTACATGTGATGACAATTCTATTAATTTGCAAAACTTCTTTCATGCGCCTCCAAATATATCCGATTATCTGATTTTACTCCTTTAAGTCACAATTTGAGTTCGTAATGATGGGAGAGAATAGTTTGTCTCGCATAGCCTGTGGCTGACAGAATAAAATAAGTGTAAAGATCCTGGCTTACTGTGAGCAATGTCTTTCACATGACACAGCACAGCACTGATAACTGTGGCTCGTTGTATGTCAATTGGAGCTGCAATTAATTCCGGTGAGGAAATTTACACAGTGGAAGATTTTCTTACTTTAAGTCCCTGTAACACCCCGTATCATCACCACCACCCGCCAGCACATGCTATCACATCAAGGTGTTGACAACCTACTGAAACGCACTCATTTTGGACAGAGATTTGCGGTGGTGCTGAAGTTGATAAAATAAAATCTCAGGTGTTGGTAGGAAGAAAAAAGTAGAGGGAGAGGAACCTCCCCCCCCCCAAAAAAAACAACAACACATGCTCCAGCTGCGAAGAGGTGCACCTGTTAAAGTAATGGTCTAATTATGGAATAGGTGATGAAACACTCATTGAGAGTCTGGAGATACCAGCAACACATGCTAACTGTGAAAACCATCAGCTTTTACAGTGTTTTAATGTGTGGCACATTGCATGCTGAGGGTTGTGGGGTAAGATGAATGATGACTGTGGCAGATTTCTGTGGGGGAGCAGCCAGTGTAGGATGCATAGCATTACAGCTGGCATTTTGAAAAGGTTCATTAAAACTGTGATTTCTCTGTTCACGCTTTGTTTCATGTATACTTTATGACACATCTCACTTTAAAGTTGACCCCATAAATACTGGATCATCTTATCATGAGCCAAATATCACTCACACACACACATGCATGCACACACACATTCTTGTAACAATCTTGTAGTCATGAGTGGTAATCAGTGAATGAAAGAAGAGCCCCTGGACTAAAATTATACCTTGGTGAATAACTTTGCACCTGAATGATTAAAAAAAAAAACAGCAAAGGTTTTCTTTTCCACGTGTAAAGGTCATTCACTGTGTTCAGTAATTTGCTGACACTAGACTAGGGACCAGAGATGGAGATTTCTGTGTTGCCACCCCGAGAGTAATAATATCCTATCTCAACCTGGGAAATCTACTGGGTCCCAACGTTCCCGTCACCCGCATGAGCCCATTATGGGCTATGTAGAAATCTGCAGGTCTCATTTCATATATAACCCTCAACCCCCTCCTCCTTGCTTTTCTACACATAAAAAAAAAGCGTGTCTCCTGAATAGCTTATAATAACAAGCTTTAGGAAGCCTACCCTGAGCGTCCCTGTAGAATACAGCCTCGCATGGCTCTATGATATCATGCTTCTCTCTAATTAAAGGTCAGTTTGGTTGAGTCTCATTGCTGCCCTGGCTGGAAAAAACCTCCTGAAACATGATGGCTTCTCCAAATGTGATTTAATTTTCCATTTATGCCATCTGTTTTCTTGGCCAAAGCACTGAATTGCACAAGTTGAAAATGTATGAACTGTCAGATTCACTCACTAATTCTTCATGTTTGCAGTTTAAAACAAATCATCCATAAAAAGAGGAGACTTCTTAAAAATGCTTCTAGATAACGCGGCGCTATTTCAAGTTTGCTGTATCTCAGTAAAAGCAGAAGGCATTCATATGGAAATCCTTTCCAATCTTAACTCAAATAATACAAAGAAAGCGTATTTAATATGTTTAATATCAAAACCGCTTCAGTTTGAAATCAATATCTGCCACGTGTTTTTATTTTAATAGCATAGAAAAGTTATCTAATCCTAAAACAAACATCTGGTGAACTTTTCACCACAAATTAGTTTAATTAACTGCAGGTCTGTAACTTCACTGGGTATAAACAGAGAAGCTGAGTCTTCCACAAGTAAAGACGGGGGGGGGGGGGGGTTTTTTTTTTTTTTTAAGGAGGTTT
>VURO01003143.1:0-13059 GCA_015108175.1 Pelvicachromis taeniatus | reverse complement strand
CAAAAGGGGGGGGGGGGGGGGGGGGGCTTCTTCATCTTCTTCTTTAAGGAGTTCTCTTTAGGGATCGTTACAGTGGATCAGCTGGCTTCATTTCACCCCATCTCCTTGTATCCTCCTCATGTCAGACATACCTTCTGCATGTCCTCTCTCACTAAATCCATAGACCTTGTGGTCTTTTTCCTCCTGCCTGGGAGCTCCATCTCTAATGTCCTTTGTCTAAAATAGGCACTGCTTGTCTAACATGTCCAAACCATCTCAGCTTTGCCAACTTTGTCTCCCAACCGCTCAACCTGAACTGTCTCACTATAATAATTTCTAATCCTGTCCCACCTGGTTACGTCCGATGAAAATCTCTACATCTTCAACTCTGCCACCTCCAGCTCCAGCTGATACAGTTCTGTTGTGGAAACGGACCAGAGCGAGCAGAGTTTGTCACTTAACGCCATAAATGCAAGTTAAATCTGCATCATGATTAATTAGGGAAAATACGGTAGAGCACTGTCTGGTCTGGCTGATTAAAATCAGGAATTATTTCAGGAGATGATTGTTATACCTTTAAAAAGCCAGCATGTATCACAGCATAGCAAAACATCTTTTATGTCGTCTTTCCACTTTTTTCTGTTTTTCTTTGTTGCAGAGTTTAAATAATCATTTGATTCTGTAATTTACAGTTTACACAGTTTACAACGTTTTTGGCGATGGGGTTGTACACAACCTCCAAAATCAACCGGTGGGTTGATTGATATATGGCCTCTATGTTTCATTTGTGTATTTGTACTTGTGCATGTATCTTATGTGACCGTCCTGCTGTAAGTAATTGCTTCTGTAGTATATTACATTTGCTTATCTCTATCAGCTTACACTTTATTGCTCAACTTATCATTAAATGCACCCATACACGCACATGCATCTGTGCATGCAGACCACTAATGCATGCACGCATACATACACACAAACGCGCAGACTCACGCGCACACACATACACTTTCCTCCGTCTGGTGGGGAGTCTGGACTGCTCCGACTGACTGCGCCTCACTGCCCTTGTGCAGTGGTGTGCCAGTTGTGCCTTCCCCCATCGCTGTGAATGCCACCATCTGGTGTGCCACGTGGACATCATAATCTCCCCTTAATTACATTAGCAGTGCAATCAGTTACTGCATTACAAGGCCGGGCGAAGAGCTTTTAAATCTTGGAGGAAATCATAAATAATTGCACTAAGTACCCAGCGCCAGATGTGCGTGCCAACTTGGCTGGCATGAGATAAATAGTAACCTCAACAACGGTGTTCAGTATCCAGTCTGCAAATATTTTTTGGGCAGTACGATCCCCTCGTCCTTTGCTCTCAGCCCCGCCGTTGTCCTTTTCCTTCTGATTCTCTCAGTTTGCGAAAGCACACAGCGAGGCTGGGCACCTTTGACAGTCAGGTACCTGGTGCTGTAGTGCATCCCTGCAGCAGTTTGACTGATATAATGCGCGAAACCATCCAGTATGTAACAAGGTGTTTCAGTGCATCGCGATCCACTCCATTACTACACCCTTCATTCATTTCTCAGTTACATAATTAGATGTTCCTCAGGTATCCTGAGTAGAAATTGAAATTATTTATGAATTTTTGAATAGCTGCGTTAGGTTAGTGGATGTGTGCGTAGCTTGTGTGTAGCTTAACAAGACATCATACATTATGAGCTACTGTCACGTCTTTCACCTCAGAGGGAATGTCACGTTGTGTTGCATGGTACTTTTCACTCATCTTCCTGTCATGCTCTCAGTACCCTGGGCTGTTCATACTGATGCATATCCCACTCAGTTTATTGCCAGCATTAAGCACTCTTGGCCATAGGCTACATAGGACAACCAGCAGAGTGGTCACTAAGCTGTGAAATTACAGGTACTGAAAACCATTTTTACCAGCAAGTTAATATGTGCAACATTTCATAAAAAATGACTAGTGTTATTGATAGATCTGTGTTTTTGCTAGTATTACATGTTCAAGTATTAGCTGTATCTTCTTTTCTGATCCAAATACTGTTAGAAAATGTAAATATAAAGGTTGAAGTTTTTTCTGAGGTAAATGGGCATAGCTTCACTGCTGCAATACTTGGTTCTGCGACTCCTGCCAAGAGTTTAGAAATTCCGGTATATTCAGAGCGGTGCCACACTGTCATTAGGATAATGACAGTGTGGCACCATCATGATAATACTCCCATCCTTCATAGACTTCTCTGGCTACCAGTCCCCTCTATGAAAGAGCTGAAAACTGTTCACTTATCAGTACAGCTAACCTTTTTGTTTATAACCATAGAAAAAAAATGTTGATCTTAGAAACATGACTGTTTTATGAATCTGTAAGCATCTGTAAATAACTGCATAATGACAGAGTTTTTACCATATCCTGCACTTGAGGCTTTGATTGTCAATACATCATAATTGGCATATTGCAATATATATGAAGCAGTAGTTCTGCCATCTCTCCTTTATGTCTGTGAGACTTGGACCCTTTATCAAAGACACATAAAACAGCCAGAAGCCTTTCATCTATGCTCCCTGAGATCATTGTGTAAGATCAAATGGCAGGATAAGATTCCAAACATTGAAGTGCTTGCAAGATGTGGGATCACTGGCGCTGAGCGCGTGTCAATGAAAGCCCGGTTTTGCTGGGATGGACATATGGCTGGAACGGATGACACCCAGATCCAAACATGTTGTTCTTAGGCCAACTCAGTTGTGTTACAAAGTGTTCTGGATGCCCACCCCTGAGATACAATACACACTGAAGAAAAATGTATAATTATGCAAGATAGAAACCCTGCTACTTCATGAACTGACGTAGTTGGTGACAAAAAACTTTTTTGTCACAAAAGGAAGTTGGTATTTGCAGAGAGGAGGGTTTAGGACCTGCAGCAGAAACGTGCAAGCCAAAAGGCAAATGCCTTACAACTTGCTTCAAGTTATGACTGTATATGTACGTTATGTGCAATCTGCAACATGCAAGCCAAAGTGGAGCCTAGCATCACACATGACACTGCTCTGACCCAGTATGTGCATAGCCTAGCCACCAGCCACCAAACACCACACGAACTGCTGATGGTCAGCTCTCAAAGCGAGAGGAGAATCCATATATAACTATTGTTTTATAGCTTCAGTGGCTCCAGCGTCTGCTGGTTGTAGCAGCTACACTGAGACCAAGTTGGATGCTCAGAGGTTCACTGGCCATTATACCAGTCCATGTGTTATATGTGTTATACAGTACTTCTACGTTTAGAAATTATACAAATATAAACAGGTTGATGCAGGCCAGCTCTGTTGTTACCATACCATATCACATAACCACATGAAATCATGTAATATGCAGCAAAGCTTTTTGTTATATGCCTAAATATCCATTTCGGTTCAGATGGATATGCTGCACTCATGTACAGTGCTCCACAGATTATATGGTAGATTTAGTTAATGACTAGTTGAAGAGCAGGTATGATTTTATTTGACCAAGATTTTCCACGGTTGATTACAGCTCCGGTGATTGTGTTAGAAATGGCTAATGGGTGCGGCGTAGTTTCTTGTACTTGAATTGAACGGCAGAGATTTTCTGCTTTGCTCTTGACACCAAGCCCTACATTACAGTTTGCATCTCCCTCGCAATGTAAATAAGATATAAATTCACAAAAAGAGCCCTCAACAATCTATCTCCTAGATGGCGATATTGATATTAACACGTGTGTCCATTTCAATTTGATCACAATCTGGCCTTCAAAGTGCAATTTGAATGAAGAGGTGTCTTTCTAACGACACTATGTGAGGATAAAAACAAAGCAGAGTGAAGAAAGAGAATTACAGATATTGACTAAATATGTCTTATCATTTATCATAATTTCTCTATCCACTTTGTCACGGCTTCAGCATTTAAGGAAGATAGATGATACAAGATGTTGTCCTCTCTTTCATACTTTCCATGCTCTGGGAAGTGTGTCCAATCTGGACTTACTTTACCTGTTTGCAATTCATTTGGCACATGTTTGTCACTATGAGATTATTGTGTATTTCTTGCATGTTTTCCTATGTGCTGTGCTATAGGACATCTGGCATTTTGACCTTTAACCTTTGTGATTAGAGGATATTCATGAGTGGCCGAATACAGCAAATACTTAGAGGACATTGTGTCAAATTGCTACACAGGTGATTTAGTCGAGTTGGAGGCTGATATATGTTATCCAGTTAGTTTCTGAAGGCTCCACAATGTCAGACTGGTGTCATTAAGGAGCATGGCTTTGCAAGGTGTGCCATTTGCGATGCTTCATCCCGGTGGGCTTTGTGCTGAGGTGGTCGTCTCTGCAAGGGCGACCATTAATATCTTAGAGGGACTATTCCCATGGTGAGGTGACTGGTTGAAGAAGGTCTTGCTCCGATGCAGACACCTACAACATGAAAGTTCAAAAAAGTGCTGACTTCCTCGTGAGCTCAGCTAGCAGCAGCCATCTGTTCCACTGCTAACTAATGCAAAACATCCAGTGTCACCAAATCTCCAGAAGGAGTGTGATCTACTGTCCTTCGTATTCTTTTTTTCCTTTTTTTCAACAAGAGAGAGGATTCGCGATCTAGAATTAAACACATCACACATATAACAGACACGAGCAGGAGAACAAAACCCACAAAGAGTTATTAGTTTAATAAGATGTAGTAAGCTTTAGCTCTCACAATATTTCCTGTTCTCCATACAGTGATCTTCATATCTATTACACACGCAGGACTATGTCGCTCAACTCTCTTATGTATTTGAATGTGTTGTTTGCCCTGGCGTGGTGATTTAGAGGGAACATTTTATCAAAGCTAGCCAAGCAAGTCTGGTCCACTAGGGAGCCAGGCATTTTATAAGGGTATAAATAATCAATGACACTGCATCTGTAATGGCCTGTAATGCTGTTTGTTACACTACCCCCCCCCCCCCCCCCCCACCCCTCCCCCATTCAGGATGGCACGTTTGTTGCTTAAACAATAGAAATAGATTGCCATGCCTAATTGACAGGGCAGGGGGAATCTCTCTTTATATGCCTCAGTTTATTTCTGTGTTTATTGCCCATGACCCCTTTTACATCATGCAGTGAGGTACTTTTTTGTCTTGTCGTTTCAATAATCTAAGTTTTTAATCACATCTGCGTGCTCATTATCTGTGTCATATCCATTTTTTTTTTCACTAGAACTGTACATGGAGTAGACAAGATATATATGAAATAAGACCTTGTCCCTGAAGAGGATTCAGACTCTGTCATTCAATGTAATCTCTTGAGTTATGTTAGCTGTTGCTTGCTGTGAGCATCGATCTCAACTTAGTTCTATGGATCAATTATAGTACTGTGCAATTTTGTTAAGCCATAAAACATGGAAAAAAAAATCAAACTCAAGATGAACCAGCGTTGTGTCTACAGATAATATACAGCTTAACAAAGAAGACATTTTTAAATTGTATCTTTAGGCACTTTGTTTGTAGCAGCCTGTCACCAAACATATAATTTACTCCCATTTTGTTAAGTAGATCTATGAAAAATTTATGAAAAAAGTTTCACTGGCATAAAATAGTGTTTTTGTACCAACAAGGTGATTCCCAAAGATCTATTAGTTCTCAGAATGCCAAGGTTTGTGTGTGCTTAAAAAGTTTGAGGAATCTGGACAAGTGGAAGTCAAAAGAAGAAGTGGTGGGTCAAAATATATCCACTGCAGATGAACAATATGTGAAGATCATGTCCCTAAGAAAAATCCAGCAAAGGCCCTTTAGCCGAGTCATCAATTGTTCATCAAAGGCTCATCGGAAATGCTGTCAATGCATGTGTTGCTGTCAAGAAGCCATTCTGAAGGAAGAGTAACAGGGAGAACAGGCTGTGGCATGCCAAATAACACTAGAACTGGACTCAAAAATCAGTGCGAACAGGTCAATTATCAGGTCATCATAAGTACGGAGTTCAGGAGAGATGTTTAACAGTGAGTTTCAAACACTGCCACCTGTTAAACACGGAAGAGGCTCTTTTGTGGGTTGGAGGTGCACTTCAAGCAGTGGTGATAGGGATCTTATAACATTCATGGAAGTATGAATGTAGATATTACCATCAGCTTTTGATCTACAATACAATACCATCTGGAAAGCATGTGACCTGCAATGGCTTCTGTTTTTAGTGTGTCTCAAACACAAAGCATTAAAACCATACGTGGATAGAAAGAAGCACAATTGAATACAGTCCTGACGACTACGTAAAGAATTTACAAGAGTGCTCGCCTCAGAGACTGTGTTAAAGAATAGAGACGGTCATATCAAATATTGATGTTAGAGTTTATGAGAATTGTTCACTTTTTTTTTTTTTGCCTTGTATCTTGTATTTAAATGCATGTTTGCACATGTTTCTATTTCCCATTTTCTGAGCAAAAAATAAAGAAATGAACTGTGGCTCAAGACTTTTGCACAGTACTGTGTATGCCAAACTTCCATAGGCTTTAAACATTTACCTCAGGTTCACTTGAAACACCATAAAATAAGCACACACGTGGACTGTTAAAATAACTGAGGTAATTGAAATGTTTCTAATAGGTTCAAAACGAAGCGTTAAGATTAAAAGTGTCAGTAATACTGCTTATGTAAGATGACTTTCGAGATGCATGCACCATGCCACTACTGTTGCCTTCTCTCTTCCATTTCACATATTTTCAGAAAAGAAAACAGCAACTCAGAGCTCTAAGCCCAAGCACCACCAAACACGATCCATACAGTATTTTGAGTTTCACCCCTCCCCCCCACTCTCACCCATGAGCTTCTGATTTCCATTATTATTAATATCTGCCTGTTTAATTTTCAGCTCTGTCATAATGTGTCGGCCTAAACTACAAGAGACAATCCCTTATTGATTACTTTCCCAGCAGCCCCGGCGCATGCCCCAGCTGATCACGCCTCTCATGCACAGACATCTCATGCATTTCAGATAATAAGCTGCTGCTCTGGAGTTGAAACAAATTGGATGTGCAGTCAGTCACTGTCCAAGTGAATCATGTTGCAGTCTGTCAGTGGACTAGGCTTGGATTATCATCTTACCCAAGCGAGGCAAAAAAGGTAGGAAAAAAATGCCACAAGCACCTGCGATGATGGCAAGGGGGTATATGTGACTTTCACGTTGTTGTTGCAGACTTACGTGTGTTGGGACTACTGATCGCCAAATATGATAGAAGAAGTTAGAGTATTAGCCAAAATAGAGAGAGTGTTACCCAAACTGATCTATGACATCATTAATGTCAATTAATGTATGTATTAATGTAATATCAAGTGCACTTTCAGTTTTTTATTTATTATGAGAAAACTGAATAAACTCCCTTCCCTAAATTTTCTGAGAGTACTGTAAGAATAATGGCTTTTTGCATAGCTGAAGGAATTTCATTCATGCGCTGAATCAACGCTAAGTAAAAACAGGATGCAAATTGCTGTTTACATGGCAGTCTAATACAACACCAGAAAATCCTGATACGAGTGGGATAAGCTCTGAAAGTCTTTCTCACCCGTCACACACTGCTCTTTTGCATGACAATAGTGGTAAACTTTGAATAGCAGCTGCTCAAAGCATCGCGCTCTGTACATGGACAAGCCATCCTGTGCCAAAAAACTATTTCCAGAACAATGCTGCCATTGTATTTACGTACTTATACATTCTGTAACAGAAAGAAAATAAAGCATTCTGTCACCCTGGACTTGGCTCAGTTTCAAATTCAGTGCACTTTCACGTGGAAAAATCAAAAAGGGAAGTTTTTGGAGTTGCACGGGAAGAAATGATTAATAATACATCAGGATTATAGAACACAGACTGTGCTGCACTGACTTTAATAAGTCCACGGAGAGAAAACAAACCCAGACTACGAGAAACAACCGCGCTTGCTGTCTCATAAGCATCCACATTTAAACTGCAGAAAATTCCCTCCTTAGTGTAAAGTATTAGTTAGCGCTGTATGATTAAAATGTAAATGATACTGTAGCTCTCACGTTCGGTTACATATCTGCAATTTTTCAAAAAGTATAAAAGAATGATGGTTTTATTTGAGAAGTACACCTGGGCTACTGTGGTTTGCTGCAAAACCCTGAGAACTAGAATAATTGGCACCCTAGTGTAAGACTCCCTCTGTTCGGTGCCAGCTGTTTAAAATATGGATGATATTGTTTTCATTGCCGGGCTTTTGTTGAGTTCTGCTTTGGCCGTGCAGTATAATACTCTGACTCTGACCTTTTCTGGCATGTGGAAAAGTAAATAAACAAGGTGCTGATGTATTCCCTGCGTTACCAGAGGAGCTGAGCAGCAGATTTTCCGTTGATCATATTCAGGTGTCTAGATACAAAAAGCTGTCTGTGGCTGCCTAAGCAAGAGTGGCGAGATGCCTTTTTTTGTGTGTGCAACAGGAACAGAATAATGGATGATGGGGAAGAAGAAAAAATGTATTGACAGCTGTGATCGGTACATAGCATCCTCCCTCTATTGGCAGATTCCCACTGCTAGCACAGTTAAAGACTATTGACCATGAGATGTTTTACTCTGAGCAGTTTGTTTTATTTTAGTTTTTTTTTTTTCCAGAAATACAGCTGCCTGTGGAAGTACCAATAAAATGCAAGGCAAGCAAGTTTAGGTGCAATTTAATAATAAAGTTTTGATGTACTAAAGTGAATTATGGCTCAGTCATAAATATATATATATAATGTTAATGTGGAAGCAGTACATCCACACACCCAGCTCGGTGTCTTTATTTTGTGTGGGTCTCACACTAATCTTAGTCTCGGGGTCTTCCCACTTATGGCCTTCCATTGTCAACTTTTGCATAAATGCATAAAGAAAGAAAATGATTAAATTTAAGTCAAGCCTTTCTTGTTATACACTGTCGTCTTAAATCATGCATAAATGTGATAATTACCCACGCTAGGCCAAAAGGGCCCATCACTGCCACTTTAAATCCAATAAACGCCGTGACCTGATCACTATAATTGACCATCTATCAAGGTCATTGAGGAGTACAATGATGTTAACTGCTGTTTATAATTCCTCTTGATCATTGCTAATTACAGAAAGTGTGAGAAACCAATATTCCAGATACTCAGAGAGCCGCTGTCAGCCAAGAGGTAGGACTGAACGTTTTAATAACAGTTTGAAAATGATTGTGATTTAACGTGACACACGTACGACTTCAAAGAGCCTGCAAACCTATTTCCTCTCCCAGCGTCCTTAATATTTCTGGGGTCCTACGAGCTGAAGAAGATGTCACTTCTGTCCACCACATCTGATCAAGCCACACCCACAGAGTCCAGCTGAAAAAGATGGTAATTACCTGTAAATTAACTGTTTTTCTTTTTTATCATTGGTTGTTGCTAAACATGTACTGTTATATACAAGAACAGGGGTGATACGCATGTTAGCACCGGAGTGATTAAAGCTTACTGATTTGGTTTCGTTTCCTGAGGTAAATGAGAACATGTAAGCTACAAGTGTATTATATTGCAACGTAGTTAACTTGGTGTTGCATTTAAAGGCATATCCAATGAGAAGGGGTTTAGATTTACTCAAGGGAGAATGGCAACCTTGGTCATGAATTTCATTTAGCCCTGTAATGTTCTGTGAATATGAGGTGCACTTAGCAGTTAATTTTTACACAGATGTCACACATGACCTCCAATGACAATTTAAATAAGCCTAAAAACGTTCGTTACAGGGGGAATAAAGCATATTGCTACCCTTTTAACAGTTAACATTTCAATATAACATTGCCTATGCCAGCATTTGCAGTGCACTTCTTCAAGTCTAGTGTTCTAACTCTGCCGCTCGCTGGGGCAACAAGTCATTGAGAAAATGCACAATTTATTGAAATTTTATGGAAGGACCCTTACCCCGTTTCACCACAGCACAATTACGTAAAAGCCATCTAGCCCTTGAGTAACCCTTTTTATAGTAATTCATTTATGACTCTGGTCACAGAGGGGATGCCTCTCCTCCCACAAACACCCTAAAACATGTGTGGATGGCATGAGGATGAAATCCGCACCGCACCGAAGGGCACAGCTTTCATCAAGACATTCCTTTCTTCTTCATAAGCACATCATAAAATATTTCAATCCGCTTTTATAATCGACTTGTTTCATTACGCAGTTGTACACTTTATTTCCGTGAATGGCAGCGACATAACCGAGGCTCGTTTGGCTATTTCAAAATACTTCTCCTTGACAGAAAACATGGGCGGTTTTAGTGAGCATTAAGAGACGGTCAAAGTAAAAAGGACGGAGACTTGGAAATAAAAGGGAAATGAGACAAAGAGACAATGAGTGAGTGGTTGGGAGCCTGCTATAGTCTAGTCTCTCCTGAGATGAGTATGATGATTGCACCCACATTCCACTGCAGAGCTAAAAACCCTCGGAGGCTTTGGGAATGTGAAAACCTACTTCTTCTCTCTTTATAGTACAACACTTAGGCAGCGTACCACTTTTTTTTTTATTCCCCCGCCCTGAACATTGCTCACATTGCTGCTCCCTGAAGCTTGAAAGCACAACATTTCTCAGCCAGCAACTCCCACTGGGACTAAAGCCCAGAGATGGAAATGCAAAGGATATGTTTTATTGGACAGTTGCAGACAAATAAATCTAAATATGTATTTTGGTCATGTTTGTGTGCCGACTGGATCCTGAGGGAGTTGAAATGATTATATGACATAAATAACAGCGCGGTAGCATGATATTAGGTCACATGTTTACACACACAGACCTAAGGTCAGGGGGGAAGAGAAAAAAAAAATTCAAACACTATTTCTCTTCTTTGAAAGTGAACATTGTTTGGTTGCATGCCTACTGTACACGTTGCTAGGAGCCATGCTTCCTGGTGTGCACTGACTATTAATGAGAGATGGAACCATACAGTCAGGTAAAATATACATACTTAAGTGGATAAAAGTCATAGCTCTGCTGACGCCTGCCAGCAAGGCACAAATCAACCTGTCCAGGGTGGAGGGAGACGGTGGGTCACCCTGAATGAAATGGTTTAGGCTCACTGATCTGCATGAAGGAAAGTCGATGGGAGGTGTCGATGAGAGGGCAGGCGGGGACTCCTGCAATCACATGTCCTGTGATTGACACGGCCTAACCTCAGGGCTGTGTGAGATGTCAGCATAGTGCAGCCCCCTCTAATATGGCCTCATGTTTCACAGTGAATTATAGGCAAAGCATCTCTTTTGCTATGTAGTTTCATAGCAACATATTTATAATCTTTCATTAAAATTTAGTAGATTAAAAATAAAACGTGAATCTTGCTTTACTTAATAATATGGAAGTGTGAAAATGTAACGGGAAAAAAAATCCAATTTTATGCCTTATTTGTCTTGTTCCCTGGCCTGCGTTGAAATCACCAGTAGGCTATGCTTATTAGTATTGGCATATCCACTCTGACTGATGGTCTACTTCCTCTGACTTTTCTGTGAAGTTGATGAAAAATGTCGGCTCTGTTGCCTTTACAGTGTTTCAATCAGAAACTTGTTTTGTAATTTAAACTCGCCATAATTATACAGAGAGAGAATAATAGAAATTTAAAACATGCTGGTGAGGCATTGCTTGGTAATTATTCAAACTATTAAATACTATACATCTGTTATAGCACATAGTTCTGTAATATATTTGTTGAACAATATGTTTTAATTAAATGTTGGGCTTGTAATGTGCTTCATTTTTAGACGAAATACTAATATTTGTAAAAAAAAAAATCCTTCCTCTTTCCTATTTCTCAATACTCTCTTACGATAACAAAGAATAAAAAACCCGAGCGCTCTAACTTCCTCATCCCACGCAGTGTCTTTGAAGGTAGCGCAAACTTGAGAAAATAAAAGTGGCGGCCTATGGCAAACTGCACTTCAGAGAATTCAGCCCCTTTTTCTTTCTGCCACATGTGACAAGTGAGCCATGCAGCTTTGCAGAATTATATATCTCTGTGTCTAATTATTTCTTTTCAAGTCCATACAATAAAAGACTGCATGCTTTTCTCTTCTCTGGGCTAGGATAGCAGAAGAGTGCCCTCCAAAATATTCCCTCTCATGGCTCTGACATGCACATCTGTCTGCACGTCATCATAGCAACTTTCTAGACGTCTTTGGTTTTAATGAAAGAGATCTAGGAGCTACAAATGCAATAGGTGATGCGATGACACATTTCAATTCCTATTGTGCAAATAACACCTCTCAGACTTTCTTTTAATCTTTATTATTCACTGCTTCACAGTTCAAACAGCAATGAAGATGTCAGACAATTGCCCTGCAAAACAAGGCATTCACACAGGCTCTATTGTAACATAGGTGTGTTAGATAGAATTACCCGCGCACAACAATGGGCAAAAATGTTGCAGTGTTGAAATTATTTGCATTTTATAGCCAAAGTCCTTCAAGATATTTGATACAGAGTAAAAAATATTGCCTTTTCATTGCGTTCCTGCTTTGTTGAATTCAACCATATTTCTTGCACTGAAAGGCTGTTGCAAAGAAATTCTTCTGCTGCAGTGCGGTCACAAGGGGGTAGCATTGACACAGTTGTTTAAGTCCTTTAACAGGCAGCCCAGCAGCAGGACAAACTGCCTTTGATGTAATTGAGGTCTTAGACCTCTCAGAAAAGCATATATTGGTTTGTATGTGGAAATGTTGAAGGAACAATGGATTTCCATAAGTGGATGTAAAATCGCATTTGGAGCATCCTCTGCATGCTAACCACTCTCTAAACAATAACAAAAAGGAATCCTTCAGGATGTGATGGGTATTTCCAAGGCACTTACATCCTGGAAATGGAATGGAATGTAGCATTGGGATTAAATGTGTGACTAAAAGATACAGACCAGACTAGTTTTAGGTACTTCCCCGGGTAATTCATTCAAATAAATTAGTAGATATTCTCGGCTCAGTACAGCAGTGTTATACATCCTAAAGAAGTAAGTAAGCAGTGTAAAAACACATCTTTTTTGTCTCTTTTTAAAGGAATTATTAAAAGTTGTATTTTTGTCAGTAATTAGAATTTTAAAAAACCCACGTGATTTG